>JACBYL010000110.1:0-47116 GCA_015266385.1 Trichoderma oligosporum | reverse complement strand
ATAATTAAAAAGCTATATACTATAGTAAGGATTATAATACATTAACCTCAATACAGTTAGTGGCTTGGCATTAGTTATTTAAATAGCTAAAGTTGGTGGTTCAGATAGCAGGGCTTAAATAAAATATGCATCAAGCTCGAGGCAATAATTTATTTCATGTTTAGTCCGCCGATATACTATAGTAAGGATTATAATACATTAACCTCAATACAGTTAGTGGCTTGGCATTAGTTATTTAAATAGCTAAAGTTGGTGGTTCAGATAGCAGGGCTTAAATAAAATATGCATCAAGCTCGAGGCAATAATTTATTTCATGTTTAGTCCGCCGCAACTTCTGCTTAGATGAATAAAATAAAATAATAGTGCCAAAATGTGGAATTTACATTATTAATATCTTTAAATAAACATTAATTAAGCTCTTACACTTTTGGTATATTTAATTATGTATTTATAAATATTGAAGTTTTGGTGGCTTTTAGTATACCATTCGCAGACTTTTGGCCTATAACTGTATATAAGCTTATTTAAACAGTTTTAATTGGTACTGGTGCTGCCAATATTACTGTTTCAATCCTAACCGGATTATATTCTTGAATTCCTTCTTGTAACTCCCCAATATCAATGTCTATCCCAAGTAGGCTTCTTAGGATAATACGGCACCCTGTTTTGCTTATTACCTCGTTGGATTCTTTACACATCTCAGATGCAACACATTCAACACAACCTTGCTCGCAGTGACATTCTTCCACTCTCCTTAATGCACACGCCAGTAGATGGTTGATATGGTCAAAGGCCTTGGTACTGACGCCTGACCCATTCGCGCCCCCTTTAGCATCGTAAAATGTTAATCGTGCTGGTCGTTTCCTTTTTGTTTCCTTTTTGGCGAATTCCTTGAGCGCAACTTTGCACTCCGTCCGTACGTCTCCCGGTAAGCTGATGACGAAAGCAGGCAGCAGACTCATGATAGCATGTTCTGCTGCATGTATGGCTCCCGCTGCGTTTAGATGTCGATGTTGTAGTGTCTCAAGCACTTGTTGCGATACATCTAACCACATCCCTTTGCTATACCGGATGACTGGTGGATTATCCACCTGGACAGCATCTATGATCCGTCCTTTCTTGTCTATTTTGAAGAATCCGAATACCGTTTGCCGAATTCTGATACTTCCGTAATAAGCGTGACAGGCCGATCCGGATATTGTGTGAATAGCCTCAATTTCCATAGGATCAATATCAGTAAAGTCGCGCTGCATGGTCATCCACTCAACATTGACTCTTTCAACTTTGGCTATGCCTTGATCTGGCAGAAAATCTCGAACTAAATATGTATTGCCTTGGTGAAGAAATATTGCTCCATCATAGAGAGTAAAAGTCGCTCTCGAAGCCTCTAGCTCTTCTAAGACTTCGTTCTTTCCGTTTGTGACATCAATAATAGCGTAGTGCTCCTCTTCAGTATCTCGAATCGCGACATATTGGGCTGGGTTAGGGCGGAAACGATCATGGCAATGATAGAAGCCCATCTCATCTTTCACCAATCTTTCTTCGCAGATCTGTGGCAAGTCATGACCAAAGTATTGCGCATCCCCCTCTTGTCGGATCGGCATTTCATATGCTGCACATTGAATATGACCTTCACGAACAAGAATATTATTCAAATCCAAGCGTAATTCACAATTAGGCTTCGAGAATAGTTCATCAGGGTTATTCATATAGTGTTGGTCTGTTGGAAAACTGTCGCCTACTAAAATCGACAGCGAATCTCTGGCACGGCGCCCAGCTCGGCCACTTTGCTGTCGTAAATTTGCAATGGTGTAAGGAAAACCCCAAGTCAGAACACAATCCAAGGTGCCAATGTCGATGCCAAGTTCTAGTGCCGTAGTCGCGACTATGCCTAGCAATCTCCCTTCAAACATTTCTGCTTCAATTTTCCGACGGTCTTGAGCCGTGTAACCACCACGGTAGCTCATTACTAAATTGGTGCATTCTGGACGACCGAGATCACATAACTCTTGCTTTATTGCGTTAGTCAATACCTCGCATTGTGCCCGGACTCTACAAAAAGCAATAATTCTCACGCCTCTTAAAAAAAGAGCGCAAAATAAGCGAGCACATTCCAACTTGGCATTGCCTCGTCCGCTCGTAGGATCGCCAGGTTCTCTGTACGGGGTATTCCAGCATAGAAACTCTCTTCGTCCTGAAGGGGACCCGTCGTAATCAATTAAATGGACTTTTGAGACTCCAAATATTAATGCGAAGTGCTCTTTGGGGTTGGCCACCGTAGCGGAGCAAGAAATGAATTGAACGTGCCGGTTCCCTACCGCTGCGCATATCCGCCTCAATCTTCGCATTATAAAGGCAACATGGGACCCGAGCTGGCCATTGTAATAGTGTAGTTCGTCAACTTGTATCGTGAGTTAGTAATGAATCTTTTAATAATTTTGAGAGCAACTAACCAACGACAAATTTAAGATTCTTTAGAAATGTTCTCCATCTCTGTTCTTGTGGGAGAATTGTGAGGTGCAGCATATCGGGATTAGTGAAGATGATCCTTGCTTCTTCTCGAATGGCCGTCCGAAGGCTCATGGGAGTATCTCCGTCAAAAGTTTCCACCAGCACATCCCTAAGGCTTGACATGAAAGCCAAGATGTCCTTGAGACTTCGCTTCTGATCTTGAGCCAATGCTTTTGTGGGAAATATGTACATTGCGCTTGAGTTTTTGTCATGCTCTAAAGCATGCAGAACTGGTAACTGGTAGATTAACGATTTTCCAGAGCAAGTCGAGGTTGATATGACAACATTTTGCCCTTCATATAGTTTATTCAAGGCCTCAGCTTGGTGTGTGTAAAATTGGGTTATATTCTTGGCGTTGTATAGAGCATTTACTAAATCCTGTGATAATAAGAAATTTAAACACCCATAATTGGGATCTTGTGACTCGAATACTCTGTGACCATCGGGGACAATTTGGCCACAATACCATGGGCTGTCCTTGAGTTGTACCAATATTTCGGATATATTCTCTCGCTTAGGAGGAATGGCTTTAGGTATGGTACTCGCAGTGCGCTTAATTGCTTCAGTTGCATTTAATGTCGGCTTCGGAGTATGCGCCTTAGCTTTTTCATGTAGGGCCTCTTCCGGATCCTTGCTTTCCTCCATGCACCTGCCAAGGAATACGTTGATAGAATTAGCGAACTTTTGGTTACGTCGTTCGATCAATTGCATCATCTGTTTGCGACCATAGACAGGTAGTTTCAACTTTTCCCTTCTTAGTTTCTGGCTTGGCCGTATAGCTTCGCCTGTCTCCGTATTCAAGACTTGTCGTTTCAAATCACCATCAATGAACTCTAGGTATAATACTTCCCTTCCACTCATAGCAGCTTGGTCGCCTGTATTATCATCAAAGCTCTCGGTCCCGGTCCATCCACCAACAGACGCGTCATGTGCTGGCGCTTGAGACCACACAGACTGGGAGGGTTTGAAAACATCATCCCTTTGACTGCCTTTAATGTTGAGTTGTAGCATGTGCTCATTGATATACGTAAGTCTCATAGCTTCGGGGCGAAGCGCAACCATTTGCGCCACATCCTCGATAGTTAACGTCTTGTTTATGTGCGATTCAACAGCTGGTCGAAGGTTATCAAATGTGGTTATCAAATGCTTGCGCGAGGAACAGAATGTGTAAACCAAATTCAACGCCCTATGTGCTTTTTCAAGAGCTCGAAGGCCCTCAGTCCAGGGGACAGAGGGTGAGGCAGAGCTATCGGGATCATCCCTTTGATCTTGATTTCTCTGACCACCTCTTTCTCTCCTTACCCTCTTCTCTTGGAACGCTGGAGTAGCCACTGAAGCACTGTAACTGACATCTTCATCCGATGGAATGATTTCCTTGCGCCCCCGCTTTCGTCCACCATGCTTATTCAACTCCAGGATTTTGGCTGGATGCAGAGCCGGATTACCTTCCATATCTGTGATAGAGCGACAGTAAGTGTTCAATTGAGAGTCCTACGCAAGTCTAGAATTCATATCCTCGCGGCAAAAAGGCCAAAAACGTGAGAGGGATGGAAGGAACGAAGAGGGTTGAAGATGGCCCTGTTATAAGATCTAGCCCCAGTGATATACCCAGTTGCGTACCACCGGTAAGCTCGAGACGAGCTTCAGCAAAGGCACTAGGTATTAGGTAGGTAGCTTGGGCCGTTTGCGGTTTATGTAAGTAGAAATCGCGAAACTGTCGCACGATCACGTGCAGATCTTTTACATCCAATTATTAGTTTTGCTATTCTTCTTTCACATTGTACGAAAAGTATTTGATATTAGTAGAACTGGCATTGCGCCCACGAGATTGACTGCTTAAGCTGTGGACAATTGTTGAAACCAGCGTGTTTGCTTTCAGCGCCTAGAATGGTATTACTATTAGGAAGTTCATTCCATGTGGCATGTCTAGAGTATCCCTGAAATACTGTACACAAATCCCCCAACCTCTCCTGCCTCATCCTCTTTTCCGGTTTAAGTGACCTTGGACCACATCCAATGTAGGCTCATATTGTGATCGAGCTGTATGTCTGCCAAGACACAGCATCCAATGGGTGACTTATCCACAGGGTTCTTTTTCAAAAGTAACACAAGGTCAGTTACGGCCCAATATGGTCATTATAAACTACACATACGCCATTCTGCCGTTTATCTATTGCAAAGTTTTGTAGCGAACCCTAATTGCCGCGAAGTTCTTTCTGAATGCTGTCAACTTCTCTCAGGAAGCTTTTAGCATTTGCAGCTGACATCTAATGTGAACAATCGTGTTAGTATGTGCACAAAAATATTAGAAACCAAAATTTAAGAGACACAGGCAAAACTAACTCTCATTGTGACACTGACAGGTTTCGGCTGTTCACCTTCAAATGCAGTAAACAGTATCCCGACAGACTTAAGGGATGCCTTTTCTTGAAAATCCATCGTTGGGAGAATAGCGGTATTGAGAATCACACGATGTGTCTGATCCTGGCGCATAAGGAGACGGACGACCTTATGCCCCTGCGTTTTGCCATCGCCCCCATCGTCTACTTCAAGGCCAGATATATCAAAAGACCCAAGAATAGGTGATCCATATTCATCGAATTCGACACAGGCTTGCGGGACATTGATTTTCAGCATCCCAGCACCTCGTTCTTTCCAGCCTGCTTCTTTATCATGATGAAACATTTTTGCCCTGACAGACAGAAGGGTTACTTCTCCTGCTTCACCGTCATCCACTTCGACTAGAGCGGATCTTTGATTAGTTTTTACCTTAAATAAGAATAAAAAGAACGAAAAGTAATGGGTTCTTACTCTTGTGAAGTTTGATTCTCTTCTTCTCCTCCAACTCCTTCTCTGGTGATGGGGCCCGCTCAATTTCACCCGCTTCGGGGTCATCGTCCCTCCCCAAGTCTTCTTCTTCTTCATCTTCATCGCTTTCTGGGGCTCCAAAGGGCTTTGCAGGCTTTTCATTTTGAAGAGGTTTAACAGTCGGTGATGCAAAGCTATCGAGTCCTTTTCCTGCCGAAAATGCAGAACTAAGACCAGCTCCATTAAGCCCTGATGAAAGGTTTGCGAAGGGCGAAGCGCTATTACCACTTCCGAAAGTCAATTTAGGCATAGCCGCAAGCGATGTAAGTTGTGATCCTGGGGCAGTCAATCCAGAGGCTGGCTGTAGAATCGAGGAGCTGGCTGAAGGAGAAAAAATGCTGCTCTGAGATGTGCCTAAATTGGCAAATGGTGATGATCCGGCGGCAATTTTACCGAATCCTGAATCTGTGAATCCAATAGATGGTTTCTGTGACACTAATTTAGCTGAAGAAGAAGTCTTATATTCTGCCGCGTCCTCTACCAAAAGCCGTAAGTCTGTTGTTGATGAAGAGTTCTGACGATACATTAGCAGGTTAATTGCAACAGTGAATATGTATAATGCTCGGTTGGATATGGCATACCGACAATCCCCTCGTTGAATCTTCGTCACGATGCCTTTTTTTTTCTGGTTCTAATCGGGAAGCCCGATCTCTGGTGGATTCTGTAGATGTGACACTATTGGCGTCATTATGTTCAACATCTCTACTCCCATCTAGTTGATCATGTGCGCGCTTCTTCTTTGGCGATGGCATCTGTTCCTTGGATTTATCATCTTGACCGTCAGGGATATATTCGGTTGGGGTATCAGGACGAGTCACTTTCTCATCCGTAGGGTCGACTGCGAGGTCACCCACCGTAGCGGGAGGATCAGATATAGTGGATTGCTTCAGCTCTCGACGGGCGGCGCGCGTCTCGGCATCTTCACCTGCTTCTAAATAACTTTGCTCATTCTTGGGGCTAATTGCCCCTTGGAAATTGTCGGCCATAATTTGTAAGGTTGAGAAGAGTAGGTAGTGCCGATCGCGAATATGGGTTTGATTGTTGAATAGATTTGCGGCTTGGACAGGACAGCGGCGGCTGCTCGCGCATTACCGCGCGACTTAGATGACGAACCAGATGAGATGGATTAGAATATCTTGGACTATATGTAGATGAAAAGTAACATAATAATATGATTAATCAACGGTTTGATTCTTGCATACGTCTACCGCTGCGGTCGCTCTGCAGCTTTCTTGTGTCGGTATTTCAAGTTGGTCAACGCAGTTGGTCGCGACACCCAATTAAAGGCGTGAACTCTTCAGGGAATACTGGTACCATGTACTACCTCCCGGAAAACTTCGATTGTTACTACCGTTAGATACGATACCTACTGTAGTACCCTATTAATAAGTACTAAAACTGTCCACTTGAAAAGCAAGTACTGAGAAAGTAAAGAGGGGTAGTTCGCACCGACGTATGTACCTTGCATAAGGTACCGGTATACATACACCTAGGTACCCAAGGTCGGAGAACATTAGGGTAATATTAAAGTAGGTAATGTAGCTACTACTCTAGGCCACTGTCCCGACCATTGATCACTTGGCACGGCGTAGACCTGTTTTTAAACGCCTATTTTCATAAGTGAATCGTTAATGAAGTGCTGCTTCATAAATTGGTAGGCAAAGTCCGTCTCGCTTCTAGTCTTACATTGGCTCTAAGTTGATAGAATACCTAACACAAGACAGATATAGATATGGCTTATAACCACTCTGTAGCCACTTAAGTATTTCTAAATGTCACTCTTCCTTACACTGTAGGCCAAGTAAACCCTGAGCCATTAGAAACGAGCATTTCTCAGCTGATGAAGCAAAGGCACCCCAGGCCCAGGTAAAATACAAACAGAGGGTAGACGGCGATGGCTACACGGTTCTTAACTACTCCACTACCACCAAGAATGCTGACACCAGCGGCAAGAGACCAGGCCATGAGACAGAGATAAACAGGTATTCGCGCGATCCAGTGAAGTTTGAGAGCTGATAAGAGGGCAGCAATGACCAATGGAAACAGTGTGTAGCCAATAATGCAGATGCTCTGAGCGAAAGAACTGACCTCGTCCGTTAATCATTCAAGTACCACCCGAAGGATGTGTATCAATGTGAGGGATTCACTTACATATTACCTCCCAGAAGCTTGATTTGAAGAGTGACAATTGCTTCACCAAGCCATATGGTCGCAAAGACACCGCTAAAGACAATATCTTTCTGGTCAACTCCTTTCTGGTCAACTCCTGCTCTAAAACTAAGCAGCAGGCTGAGTAGCAAGCAGAATATTAGCGGCCCCCATAAATCCCAGTCCCTAAGTCCAGGGCTCATATTGCTCTGCAGAAGGGCCTCTGCATCCATGACCCGGCTAGCAAGCCCGGTGAGCTCTTCTCTCGTGCCTGTCAAGCCCGCACCACGGATATTGGAGTACGTGCCACGAAGGCCGCCTTCCGAGTCGAACATTGTCCCACCAAGAAGGTATCGTGGGTATAGGACTTCCTTCAGCTTAGCCCACACGGCTAGTAGGTCACGACGGAGGGTTTCCCATACGCTTTCGTCAATGGTGTTCTGAGGTGCTCTTCGATCCTCGCCAGGGATGCGAGAAGTAAGATAGCCCTCGTCAAGCGGTCCTGATGCCGATGCCCCGGAGATAGCAGTATTTGTCAAAGGCTGATTAGACGATTGTGGTGCGAGGGGATCATCAAAATCGTTAAGATTCGCTGATGTAATGCATCAGCTCAGTGCTTCCCAAACAGTGAAGGTTTTAAAAAAAAGTCCCTACCGTCATCCGGATCAATCAAATCGTCGTCCTCTAGGGAGGCTTGGCGGTATTGACCTCTAGCAGCCGACATTGAAATAGCGAGATTTCGAAGCGAATTTTCCTATGTGTTATAGCCGCAAGATAATCCTTGGCTCTTGGGGTTACAGTTCTTCGTCTTAAGAAAGAGAGGCGTGTCACGAGTCTTAGTGGATTGAGAAGCGTTGACGTGGAGTTTAACCACTTGCATGGAGAGGACAGACCTACCTTCCAGGTATGCTGATGCGAAGCCTAGGGCCTGGGTGCTGCTAGGTACTACAGGTACTTTATAAGATATCAAGTGGGACTACCAGGTAGGTACCAAAAACTAGCTGGGTATTTACAGATGCGTAATTAAGATAATTCAAGAGAGAGAAAGGTTCAGGTATGTATCTTTGTTTAATATTTACCGTGCAACATATCAAGAAAAATACTAAGTAGGTATCTACGTATTCAGTAAGCACTGTACTCCGTATACGTAAGGTTTATTAATGAAAAGACCAAACACAAATATACACTTGCCACACCTAGATTTCTCCCGTCGTATACCCCGCATCCATAGTGCAATGCCTTAATATGTTGCAGTTGCGCGGGCAGTGGGAGGCATTGGGGACTTTTAAGATTATATTGCAGACAATTTCGTACACAATTCCGGTTATCTGGTAGGTAGCTACTAGGTAGTAGTATATGGTAAATGTAAAGCATGAAATCATTGTACTACATACTGTACCATACCAGCACTGGATACTAATACATCCACCTAGGAAATGTTGAAGAGGACAAATCTCTTCCAAAGCATAATATCCCAAACTCCTCAAACCATACATTAACAAGTTAGGAAGTGCATAATTGCTAATATCCCGGTCTCTTAAGCTCTGAGGCTTCCTTGACTCCCTGTACGCGTGTCAATTATGCAACCAAACCCGATTGACTTCGCAGCCCCTCTACGCCTCAAAGGTCTTGATCTGGCTGTTGCTGCTGGATGGCGGCTTTGGCTGGCTTTCTAACACAGTCTGGAAACCCAACTTTTCGCCATCTATAACAACATCCTGAGCCATTCGAGAACCTTGCGCTCCACCCGCTTCAGCCGCCGCATTCAGCGTGTCCTGGATATTCTGCACTTGTCTCTTAAAGGCAAGCCTATCCAAAAATAGCTGTTGTCGGCCTCGTTCCATTTCTCTACGTTCTTCTCGCAACAGTTCTTCCATCTCGTCAAAATACTTAAGCTTCAGTTCAAGTTTCTGAAGCATTATATTGGCAGCTGCTGAAACTAGTCGCGTCATCTCTCGTTCTTCATGTGATGCAAACACCGCCCCACGGGCTCCAATAGATGCCAAAGGAATCGATGCAAGAGATGTCTTCGTTGTCGATGTTGTCGTAGTCGTAGTCACAACAGTTTGTCGAACATCCACATCCATTGATTCTGTTTTGTCTACTTCTTTATCCTTCTTGTCTGTTGAGCTGGTAATGCCTGTAGGATTCGCGCCATCGAGCTGTTTTCGTAAGCTCCGCTTGAGCTCATCTGCTGACTTATTCGCTGCTGCGGCAGTGCTGGCTGGGTCTGCTAGGCTTGCCAAGAAGCCCACAACGGACATTACAGGGTTATCAACCTGATTAAAGGGAAGGTGACCGTGTTGGCTTCCCAGCATCGATAAACCAGTGGGCGGATTCGTTGGCGCTTCAGAATCTAGATACTTCTCTTCGATATCCAACTGAAGGAATTGTAACACGCATTCTTCTCTGGTTCGCGTACCAACATGATCCGATATTTCTCCCCAGTCGTCATCGAATCGCTCTAGGCCTTCCAGAAGTCGTAAAATTTCTGCATCAGTCCATGGCGCATCCCTATCCAATATAGATGTGTATGTTGGGTTTTCCACTTTGGAGTACATGCTTGAAGTGTGGCTTGCAGGTAGTCGTCCTTCAGTAAAGCAGTTGGGGCATAGATCGAATTTTGCTTTCGCTCTTGCATCCGACTGAGAACTGTGGTAGTATATCCTAGTGCAATCATTACCACATTGGTGGCAGTTGATTTTGGCCACTGGAGCTTTGGCACCTTCCCCTGTGAAAATGTCATCACCGTTCCGTTGATTTTCTAACTTGGCAACCGGAGTTCCTTTGGCGCTAGCTTCGTAGATATTTCGGCCAATTCCTAAGTTTAGGTCGCCTTTGCTGGGGATTGATGAATTGGCTTTATCCTCTGTATCCCGATTCTTCTTGCCTTCCAGAACTACGGGGTCCGCAGCTGGCTGCCAGGGTTGAAGCCCTCGTGGCGTGTCACATATTATCTTAAAGTGGCCGGTAAATGGTGGACCAACGTGGGATGGTCGCTGGTCAGCATCCACCTATCGAAGTGTTAGCTGCGTAGCGAATATACTGCTATTAAAATCACCTGGTAATTGATCAAGCCCCATTGTTCAAGAAAGGCATGAACACGCATTATAGCACAGACGTCACCAGCTAGGTTGCGACGACATGCCGTCATCGTAAGATATTCAACGGGATTAAGTCGGTACGTATTAATCATAAAATCGCGATAATCTTTGTAAACGGCCGGAGTTTTGCTTCTATTACGATTATTGAAAAACTCGGCCATTGCTTTGCGTTCAATATCATGAATGCTGTTCATGTCGAACCAGGTACTGTAGCTCGGTAGAACAATGGCGTGTGTCTGAGAGATGAGATGGTCCCTCGCGGCGGATTCAAACGCATCTTTCGACTTGCTTTCCACTGCACTGCTTGACGTCGTAGGAAGACCACTCAAGTCAGCAGGTAGTCCCTTCGCATCTTCAGATATATCACCCATCTCTTCATCGAGACGGGTAATGTTCAACACATTGGTGGCACCCGGGATGTCGGCCGCAGTATTAGCCGCTGCAATAGCCACAGGGCTTTCGCCGCCCTGTGTGATTTGTTCCGCATTTGAGGACTCCTCAGACATTTGTACATCTATAGACTCCATTAAACACATGCTCATTGGCAGCAAAGCATGGACAATGACTGACCTTGAGTATCTAGGGTCTTGACATGATGTTGCGAGGGCGGTTGCGTGAGTGCTGGGTTGGTGGCTGGCGATGTCACGTTTCCCGGTGAGTCGTAGGCTGCAGAGTCATCCATCGCTACGCGTCTCGCCTTGAATATTAAGGAAAAGAAATGGGAGATAGCGATCCAGCTTATCGGAATAACGCGCGACAAGCAGAGATGGAGGTTAAGTTGGCAGGGCCAAGTCAGTTATTTTTTTAAACGCGATAGATAATGCTTGTTAGCAACTAGTACAGTATAGGAATCGGAAATGAACCGCACACAGTATATGAAAGTTAGCGCATTGAAGAGGGCATGTACAATAACTTCAACGTTTATAAGCCATATGAAGTATAAATATCTTTGTTTTTATTATAAAACTGAGTTTTTTTTTTTAGGTTTTTTTTAAATCATCAATATAAAATTTATTATACTAATTAATCTATAATAAAGCATTAAGAATATTTTATCTATACTATTTTAACCAATCCCTATTTCAATTAATTAATCTTTATTTATTTTTAAACGTATACAAGTGCAGGTACTCCGTACACGGAATACTTTCTACTTAGTTTAGAGTACGCCGTTAGAACTAGAGCTGCTATACGGAGTAGTGACTAAGCTAATATATAAGTAGGCTCTATGCTTCACATGCACCTCTCTAGATAACAGGTACTTTGGCTGCGGCGATACATACCTACCTAGTTATCTCGCTGTCCTCCAGCTTGGGTTTTGTTTCTTGCATTATAGCTGATTACTTGATATTCTTCGGCCGGTATTCTTGGCGCAACTTTTAGCAGCTCTTGTTCGCGGCTGTCTTGACTAGAGGTAAACCATCAGTCGAGGATATCCAATGTTTTGGGAAGATGGCACTGCCTTCACCTGTCCACAGCGTGCTTCCCGAATTACCGCCATTGCACCATGATATCCCGAGGATGCAATATCGAAGCCGTCCCGTATCTATCGCTGTAGAGCCTGTCTCACTGGTCATATCCGAGTGCATATCGATCACCTCTGCCATTCAAAAGAATGCGCGCTCTCCCCATTTTTCCGTCTCTGCCATTCTCGGCGGAAACCCCAATACTATACAATTTGGATCCTCCAATCTGCAACCCCTTTCGCAGGATGGGAGCCTTAGCACCCCCCTGGGAGACAATGAGGATGTAGTGGTTAATAATCGATGGAGTTTTCGGGGCCAGAGGGCAAAGAGCATGCAGGATAGCCCTATGATCGCCGGCTTCGGCAAACTTCGTCATGAAATCACTGGCGTCCAGAGTGTGTATCTATTTCATATCCTCACTGACTGCCGGCTAATGGTAAATAGATATTCACTCATTCGATGCCCCAACACTCCTAGCGCCTTTTCTCTTCGTAATCCAAGAGAAAGGCACTGCAGCACCAATCACGATACTGGCTCTGGGAGCATTAAGAAAGTTCTTAGCTTACGGATTTATTTCATCTGAGTCTCCTCGCTTTGCTTTAGCTATGCAATCACTCTCAGCGGCTGTTACACACTGCCAATTCGATATAAGTGATCCAGCTCAAGGAGAAGTTGTGCTCCTCATGATTCTCAACTTGATGGAGGACATGATGTCTGGACCGGGAGGGTGCATTTTAAGCGATGAGAGCGTTTGTGATATGATGGGACGTGGTTTGGCCATATGTTCCCAGCCTCGTTTCTCGCCCGTTCTGCGAAGAACAGCTGAAGCGGTCATGGTTAGAATGTGCCAGATCATATTTGAGGATATTAAGCATCTTGAGATTGAGGCTGGAGATGATTCTTCTGTTATGGATCAGCTGGCTGACCAACTCATGGACAATGTCAGGATGGATACCACCACTAATAGTACTGGTACAGGGCCTATCGATCCTACTCTTACAAATCAGTCCCCGTTAGGAGTTTCAGACGCCGCTGGAAGTGAAAAGGGCGAAGATGAACCTGAAAACAATCTCGTCAACGAAGAGAGTGGAGAAAGCGATACAGAATCATTAGATCTTCGGCCCTACTCATTACCCTCTGTCAGAGAGCTGTTTCGAGTTTTGGTCAACTTCCTAGATCCTAATGACCGTCATCACACTGATACGATGAGGGTAGTGGCTTTACGAATAATACACGTTGCCTTGGAGGTGTCTGGGTCCTTTATAGCTCGCCATCCTGCTTTGGCGACTATTGCTAAGGACCAGCTGTGTTGCTATCTTTTTCAACTTGTCAGATCCGATAATATGGCTATTCTGCAAGAATCGTTAACTGTCGCGGGAACGCTGCTTTCGACATGTAGAGACGTTCTCAAGCTACAACAGGAGCTTTTTTTGTCTTATTTGGTTGCGTGCCTTCACCCAACAATTCACATTCCTCGCGAAGCTGGCATTGACCCATCGTTGTACTCCGGCATACCAGAGACACCAAAGTTAGTCAAGCCACCACCCTCACAGTCGAATAGTGGAAGATCAACACCCGTACCCGTTAAAGACCGACAAAAACTCGGATTGGAGGGTGGTGCGCGTAAACCCGATGCTCGGCAGGCAATGGTAGAGGCGATTGGTGTTTTGTCTAGGATGCCAACATTCGCTGCTGAGCTGTTTGTCAATTATGATTGCGACGAAGATAGATCGGATTTATGTGAAGATGTAATTGGGCTGCTTTCGCGTAACGCCTTACCGGACTCAGCTACATGGAGTACCACTAGTGTTCCACCTCTCTGCCTAGACGCACTTCTGAGGTTTATACAATTTATGGCTGAGAGGCTGCATCATGATCCCGTTTACGAAAACTTTCCAGACCCCAATATGTTGAGAGAGAGAAGACGAAGGAAAAAAAACATCATTGTAGGGACGAGCAAATTTAACGAAAAGCCGAAGCAAGGACTGAGCTATCTGGAGTCGAATAGCATCATAACCAATACTGGAGACCCTATTTCAGTGGCCAAATTTCTTAAAGGAACATCACGTATATCGAAGGCGGTGCTCGGAGACTTTTTATCAAAAAAAGGAAATGAATCTATATTAGAAGCTTTCATGGATTTATTCGACTTTTCCGGCAAACGAATTGACCAAGCTTTAAGACTATTACTGGAGACTTTTCGACTGCCGGGTGAGGCGCCTCTGATTGCATCGGTAGTCGAATCTTTCTCTGACAAATATTGCTCTGGTAACACACTTTCTGAGGTGGCCAACAAAGACGCTGTCTTTATCTTGACTTATGCTATTATTATCTTGAACACTGACCAACATAACCCAAATGTGAAATCTTCTAAGAGGATGACATTTGGCGATTTCTCCAGAAACTTGCGGGGACAAAATAATGGCCAAGATTTCTCAACAGAGTATCTAAGGGATATATATGAATGTATTAAATCTAACGAAATCATTCTCCCCGATGAGCATGATAATCAGCACGCTTTCGATTACGCCTGGCGAGAGCTTCTTTTGAAATCAGAGACCGCAGGTAACCTGTTTCCCTGCAATACTAATATATATGACGGCGATATGTTTGCCGCAACCTGGAAGCCTGTCGTTTCGACACTCTCGTATGTCTTCATGTCCGCGACAGATGACGCCGTCTTTGCTAGGATTGTGACTGGTTTTGATGAATGTGCTCGTATCGCAACTAAATACGGCAATGTTGAAGCGCTTGATCAGATCGTTTACTGCTTAAGCCATATCACTACGTTGGCTACTCGTGTGCCATTCAATACATCCTTGAATACCGAAGTCCAAGCTGGCGACAGTAGTGTCATGGTTAGTGAGCTGGCCGTGAAGCTAGGCAGAGATTTCCGTGCCCAGCTCGCAATTCTTGTATTATTTCGGGTCGTCATCGGCAGCGAAGCTCTAATTCACCATGGCTGGAAGCATGTCAGTATTTGGTCGAGGAACTTGCAATACTACAACACACTAACACTGCACAGATTATTCAGATATGGATTCATCTCTTCCTGAATTCCTTAGCACCACCCCTAACTTCAACTAATCTTCCAAACTTGCCAATTTCGGCCATTCCCTTGCAAACTCCCTCACAAGTTATAGATAGGGCTACGAGATCCAATGAAGTGGGATTTTTTTCTGCATTTACATCATACATATCTAGCTATGCTGCAGATGATCCTCCAGAGCCATCAGATGAGGAGATAGAAAGCACCTTATGTACAGTTGACTGCATTAGCTCCTGCAACATAGACAAAGTCCTGAACAACATCTCGTAAGTGTCAGCGGCTTTGCTAACAGTGGAACATCGCTGATCGTATTTAGTAAATTGCCTTCGGCACGCATTGATATATTGATCCGAATATTACTTGAACAGCTGCCACAACGTGATCATCCAGCCGTCATTGGTGTGAAACAGGACACTGTGACAGTCGCATCCCTTAACGGACCGATTCCATCGACAAGCTTACCCAGCTATGACCCTACTACACCATTTATTCTTGAACTTTGCACTATGCTAGTTATTCGTGACGGTGGATGTACTTCCAACACGGCAAAGCAAGTTCTCGACGCTATCCATGGCGTTTTGCGCGACTATGGACAGTGGCACGGTATTACCATATCGCGCGCAGCATTTTATGGTCTCACGATACTTAAGTCTGGCTATGTACGTTTCCTAGCAGAGATTGGGTTTACTCTTACTAACTAATAGCCGAAAGGACCACGATTTTGTTAATGTCCCCATTTTTCTTCATACTATCTCTAGTCTACCACCAGACCTACTGCTAAAGACTGCAGATATTATCGTTTCTGGTCTTTCAAGCTGCACGCGCGACCCAGGTCCCCTAAGGAGCGAGATGATGACCTCGCCCGATTTTTGGGCCATCTTACGAGTGATAGCAGGGGATACCAATGCTGCTGCTCAAGTATTTGATATTCTGGAGAGAAGCACTGCTGGAACTCCCCCAGCGATTATAGCTGATAACTATGAGGCGGCAATTTCACTTTTAAACCACTTTGCATCGGTAGCTGATCCTCTAGCTTCCCGTGATACCAAAGTTCTAGACTTAACAAAGAATAACGCGTGAGTTGCAACGGTCATATCCCTGTATATGCCAAGAAATAACATTTAAGGCAGCGAGAGTCAAGTAATGGCGAGAGGGTGCCAAGCAGTTAATACTCTGCATGGAATGACCTCTCGAATTCCACAGCTTATGCAGCAATCTCACCTAGAAAGTAGCGAGGGTGCGTTTAAAGTTTATCGAAGTATCATTGTTCGTTTTTATTGACTTTTGCTCAGCCTGGTCAGCATATTGGCTACCCATTCTTCAAGCACTAACAACGCAATGCACGAATTCCTGTCGTGACGTTCGCCAACTTGCATTTTCTGCTTTGCAAAGATCACTACTCTCGCCTGAGCTGACTTGTAGCGACCCAAAAGAATGGACAGCAATATTTAGCAAAGTAATATTCCCTCTAATTTTTAGGCTTCTAAAACCTGAGGTGTTTTCGTCTGACCGAGATGGAATGAGTGAAATGCGTGTTCAAGTAGCATCCCTTCTCTGCAAAGTTTTTCTGCAGTATATGGTTCTTCTATCTGAGTGGGACGGCATGCTAGATCTGTGGATTAAGATCATTGAGATTATGGATCGCCTCATGAACAGCGGGCAAGGCGACAGTTTGGTAGGTTTGCGCTTTCAGAATATACTGATGAGTGAGCTGACAACTGTTATAGGCGGAAGCAGTACGAGAAAATCTGAAAAATGTTGTGTTGTTCATGGCTACTAGCGGATATCTAGTTTCTCCTGATAAAGACCAATCAAGAAAAAAGCTCTGGGATGAAACGTGGGAGAGGGTGGACAGATTTCTACCAGAATTACGCAATGATATTCTCAGTGAAGAAAAGTCTGAACTACATCTGGCTGAGGACAGTGAAGAGAAGTCTGAACTACATCAGGCTAAGGACAGTGAAGAAAAATGATAGATCAAAATTTCTGACCAGAATATATATACATCCGCTCTTTGTTATGACAATATCCAAGCTATTACGTTGTTAATCAAGAATAAAACTCCTGAGAGAACTGGAGATTACTGAAAACCGGCTCACTTTGCTGTGTTAAAGTGTTTGTTCATGAGAGCCTGATCCTTAATAAGTCTTTTTTGAGCAGGAATACAGTTGTAGAGCCCTGCCAGAAACCAACATATATCAATAGAGAGAGAAGGTATCGTCGTTATCTCCTAACAGTTTGATCTTGCAAAAGCTCTAATTAATACAGGACCCTTAAGTCTCCATCTATGTCTAATGTTAGAATCTAATAATAGCCTGAACACCAACGTCAAATATAAAAGCTTGATTATTGAAGAGGTCACAGCCACTATCTTCCTATTACTGCAGCAATCGCTTGTTCCAATTTTCCGTATATTATGCCGATAAAGGTTTAATTTGTTTCGATAGTTAATTTCTAGTCTTGCGAGGCCGAATTGACTCAATTGTACTATAATTAGCGCCGTTAGGAGCATTAATGGAGACATCAAGTGTCGTTGACTTTGCCTCGGAGGTTTGGCGTAGCGTCTTTTGAGCAAATAGTTTCTTTTCGCTCTTCGCATACGTCGCAAAATAGAATGAAATAAAGAGAACAAGATACGAACTTAGAATGATGATTCCAGAAAACGCGGCAAATTCTTTGCCAGCGCATGATCCCCAATTAGGCATCCAAGGCCAGTATGTGAATGTGAAGTATGTGTATGATGCAAAGTAGACAAAACCAAGATCAATGACAAACTGAACGATCTGCAAACGAGTAACCCACTCTTTCCACCAGACCCGTACTCCACGGGCGCTCTGGAAGTAATACCAGTACATAACAACATGGACAAATAGGTTTAGGGATATGACAACCCATTGAACAGATGTGCTGCCGATAAGCTGGGTATAGCAAAGAACTGCCGTTGCGCCGTGATGGTAGCAATGAAGAAACGTTAAAGGCTTCTTCTTGAGGAAGAGGAAGACTGTATCTAGGAGCTCGAGATATTTTGTGAGATAAGTTAACTACGAATGTAGTTAGCATCTGACTACCTCAAAGATTTCTTCAATAGCGAACATACGTAGTACAGAACGACAAGGTGCTGTGTCCAGCCACCGTCAGCATTGCAGATAGCGTAGAGTATTCCATGTCGAACAATGGTAGGAAATAGCTGCTCAATGAAAAGTACAAGGATTGCTGCGCTGACTGCCGCGAGGATAAAATTATGTATTAGGAATAGAGCCTTCAGTTTAAAAGGCTCTCGGTCTTTCATTAGCTCCCGGCCGCCGAATATAATGAGATAATAAATAGCAACGAATGTAGATGTGTCTTTCAACGTCGACATTGGCGTTTCGCCGACGACGAACTTGAATTCGTCTGCAGGATACCCAGCCACATGCTCAAACACCTTGCTAAAGAGCGGCCAGATATGTATTCCAAAAGGCCTATCGACACCAGAAATGGGCAATTCGTCTACCATAACTGCGAAAAGAATCCAGATTTGGCGTTAGAATGCCTACGCAACGCACAATTAAACGAGAGAAGGACGTTGGAGGCTGCAGTGATGCGAACCTCACACAAATAGTTCGTTGAAGTATCTTAAGTGGGTACCTTCATTCCCGACGGTACCGAATACCTACCTAGCACTAAGGTTCAGGCGGAGCACCTGAAGTCGGCTTTCGGATCTTCCCCTCTTAAGTTTCGGATCGTGCTAGCAACCTATGATACGAAGAAGCTTTACTTATTGTGACACGATTATTTCTGATCTATCTCCCCTACCTAACAGTAAGCTGACTTTCTGCTCTACCTTCTTCTGCTATCTTACCACTGACCCTGCGCCTCTCATATGCGGTCGAGTGGTCTAGCCAGTAGTCATTTCCTGATGAAACCTTACGGCCATTATCAAGTGTGGGTTGAGCTGTTGCATTTTCTTTCGTACCAGACGGTCCTGTATCAAAATAGCTATCCAGCTGTATAGAACTATCTCGATAACGCTGGGGCTGGATATTCAGCTGCTGCTGGTCATCGGCAATATCCCCGTTTGTCCAATGAGTGAACTCCCCACCAGTTGTTTCATATTGAGCGCTGTAGGTTTCTTGGCTGAGATGCTCATCTAGCGGCTTTGATAGTATAGGGTTTGATTTCAAGGGTTTAGGGTATGCAACACCTAGCCGACCTTTCTTTCGAATAATGTCGCCTATATCATTCTCCAACTCATATTCCGAATCGGAGGACATCTCATCCATATTGTAGGGTCGAGTTAAAGCAGCGTACGACTTGGAGCCCTGAGAGCGATGGGAACGAACGGGGCTGTGCCCAGTTTGATCGCGTTGGATCGTTCTCGATACCACAGAGGATGGCTTCCATGTTTCAGTACTCCTAATCTCAAGATTTTCGTTGACCCTATGCGACAATGGTTCATATGGAGAGACTTCAGTGTTCGAATTTGGATAAGGTGGTCGCGGCAAGTACTTAAGTGGAGGCCTCTTAGAACTGTTCGGGCGCTCGGGAGAACTGCCGATTTTAGACCCCATACTTATTGCAGAATCGCGGGACTCCGTCCTAGTATGCATAAAGGAAACCGTGAAACGATCGGGGAGTTTATCATAGGTGCTCCCCGAGCGACGTCGACCTTCATCCTCCACCCATGGCTTGTCAGCTTCAAAGTTAGTGCTCGTAGATATGGACGATCTGTTCCTCTTATGTGATGGTCGAGCCGTCAAATTGTCCTCGAGCGGGTTCATATCTGGAGGCATGAGGCTAATCTTGCGAAAAATCCAGCCTAGCCAAGCAGATGACGAGAGCGAAAGTAAATGCGTGCTACCAGCACTGATCATCGTATAATAAACAACTGGAATGAAAATATGCATAACATCCTGGTTGCTTAGGACAGTGCCCCAGGTGCTCGCACTTTTATGTACGACAAGGGACCCTAGAGTATAGCCGGTCACGGATGCTGAATCTATTATAACAGCGGAAAATTGATAGGCCGCTGAGGATGCAGGCGTCCTGCCAGCCGCGTCTCGGGAGAGGTGATATATGGCGTAAGCAGAGTGAGCGATTGTCACCGCTTGCTGCGAACAGTATTAGATTTGTATCTGGATGCGATAATTTGGCGAGGATATGAGCGCTCTTTAGGGCATATGCGCGACTATGGCAGCAATATAAATATAGATAGATACGTACAAGAATTCTCATTGCCCAAGCTGTTGTCTCTTCCACGTTCGTAAATAAAGAGAACAGGACAAGGACGGCGATGGCGGCGGCAAGCTGCAGCAGGCGCAGGGCACATTGGAGTCGACGCAGCCATGTGATGCAGAATTTGGCACGACGATCCAAGGGAGTATAATGGTTTGTTTGATGCGGCAAAATTACATGGTAACTGAATGGCTGTTAACTGGAAACGCTCAAAGACTTACGCTACCGAATAACATACTCAGGATGAAGGTCAAAAGATACTAATGGCCCCTTTGGGACCTTTTTTTTCGGCTTTGGTTCCCAGCTCGCACGGGTAATGGCCTTTGGGTCGAAAGTAGCAGCTGGGAATCTTGAATCATGGCGCTGTTGGGCATCGTACAGGAAAGGCTGCGAGTGGCCCATTCTTCATAGGTCGATGCACTTAAGTCGCGGTCTGATATGACGGAGGTATTGCGGAGGTTATTGAAAGTGTTATCTTTCCTATGGAATGCTGTTGATAGTTTAACGATCAAAAACTAAGTCGCGAAGATGCCAGTCGAGCAAAGGGATGGATGGCTGATTATTATCTACGTATATATTCCTTACAAGTACTAATACTCCCCTATGTATACAGTAATAGGGCGAAGCACTAATGCTTCATGGGACGTGCTCCCTGCCGTGTCCTGGCTGTGAGCTGGGCTCTGATTGGGGGTTGGTGACTCCGTCATTGACGCTGAGGTTGCTGCAGCAACAGATATTCGGAGCTCCGATGGCCGATACGGTCCGGCCCGATTTAGCATGAGAAACCTCAGCGGTTCGATAATGAATATCCGTGTCCGATAAGAATGATGGTGGAACTCAACTTTTCAAATGGAAAGGCACTTAATGAATGCCATTTTCCATAATGCTTCTCAGCCTTGGCAGGCGTACGGTACAAGCCCATCACAAAACCTCTCTTAGAGGCTACATTAGGAACTATTCTATCTCACAATGCGCTCCGCGACAGGCCGATGCCCCGTTTCGCCTAGCCGTCGTTGGGTCAGGCCCAGCCGGGTTTTATACAGCATACCGGGTTATGTCCAAGCTGCCACAGGCGCGCATTGATATGTACGAAGCTCTACCAGTCCCGTTTGGCCTCGTGCGGCATGGCGTTGCACCAGATCATCCGGAGGTGAAAGTAAGTATATTTATATGCTATCATCTTCCGTCATGAGAGCAAAATATTCAACCATCACTTTTAGAATTGCCAGGAGAAATTCGAGGAAGTTGCGGCTTCACCCAAGTTCACCTTCATTGGAAATGTGTCTATTGGCCGCCCTGGGCATCTGTCGGAGCATGGTACCATACCTCTCAAGGTTCTCATGCGTCACTACGATTCTGTCCTTTTTGCATACGGAGCATCAGAAGACAAAAAGCTTAATATTCCAGGCGAATCAACTCTTGATGGCATTTACTCGGCCCGCCAATTCGTAGGCTGGTACAATGGACATCCAGATTGCACGCAGCTTAAGCCAGGCTTAGTTCGGGGAGAGGAAGCTGTCATCATTGGCCAAGGGAATGTTGCCCTGGACGTGGCCAGAATACTATTGGAAGATATTGACGTACTTAGAAAAACCGATATTTCCGACAGAGCACTTGCACAGTTGGCTAAAAGTCAAATTAAGAGGGTCCATGTTGTGGGACGGAGAGGGCCAATGCAGGTGAGTAAATCCACCTGAACCAATAAACCGTTTATCGCCCATTTAATGACTGAAATCTGCTACGTCAGGCCGCCTTCACAATTAGAGAAGTGCGCGAGCTGATGAATCTTCCCGGAGTAGCTTTTCATAGAGTGGACAGTTCATTGATACCAGCAGCTATTGATGCCCTCCCAAGGGCGTCAAAAAGGCTCATGGAGGTCTTACGAAAAGGAACGCCAGTTAGTGCCTATAACTCACCTAGATCCTGGTCTCTTGATAATTGCCTCTCACCAAAAGCTTTCGTTGGTAACAAATTAAGCCCTTCACTTGTGGGTGGTGCCCAATTCTATATAACTAATCTAAAGGATCCATTCAATCCCCTGTCATCTGCAGCTCCAACGGATAAGACGATTACTCTACCGTCAGACATAGTTTTTCGTTCTGTTGGGTATAAGTCAATGCCTCTACCTGGTTTTACGGAGGCTGGCATTCAGTTCGACGAGAAACGAGGAATAATCAATAACGATGGGCTGGGTCGGGCTACACAGTCGCTAGCCGACTTCAGCGAAGCTTTTGAAACTAAATCACTACCATTGCCAGGGGTGTACTGTGCCGGTTGGGTCAAGAGAGGTCCCACCGGTGTGATTGCTTCTACTATGAGAGATGCATTTATAACAGGCGACGCTGTGGTGCAAGATTGGCTCTCAGGAGCTCCCTTCCTAAATCCCTCAACAAATGGTACTATTGCGGGATGGGGAGCGGTCAGAGCTGATATTGGCTCTCAGATCGGTCAAGTAGTCACATGGGATCAGTGGCATCAGATAGATCAAACTGAAAGAGCACGAGGTCTAGCAAGAGGCAAAGGAAGAGAGAAATTCACCGACGTAAGAGACATGCTCCGCTCAATCGAATGAATAGTTAAAGGATTATATATTATATTATATCAGATTAGGAGCTTTTGATCTTTTCTGTTAATTCTGGGACTTTTTCAAAAAGGTCGCCGACAAGCCCAGCATCAGCGATTTGGAAGATGGGCGCATCCGGATCCTTGTTGATAGCCGCGATGACCTTGCTGTCTTTCATGCCTGCTAAGTGCTGGATCGCTCCTGAGATGCCAACAGCCATATATAGTTGTGGGGCGACAACTTTTCCAGTCTGTCCAACCTGGAGACTGTTATCTGCATATCCGCTGTCGACAGCGGCTCGCGATGCACCGACAGCGGCCCCTAGTGCATCGGCCAGGGGCAACATAATTTTGTCAAATTCGTCCTTCGACTTGAGTCCACGACCACCTGAAACCACCCTGGTTGCGGTAGAGAGATCTGGGCGATCTGATTTTGCCAAGTTCTCGGACACCCACTCAGAAGCAGGCTCTGTTTCAGGATCCACTCCAGTCTCTATGGGAGTAGATCCCTGCTCTGGGGCTGCGGGAGCAAAGGCAGTTCCACGAATGGTGAGAATCTTGATCGCATCTGTGGATTCAACAGTAGCTATGGCGTTTCCAGCATAGATTGGGCGAACAAATGTCTTATCATCTTCGATAGATATTACGTCTGAAATCTGCTGGGAGTCTAGCAAAGCTGCGACTCTTGGTAATACACTCTTGCCGAAAGCTGTATGGCCGGCAATGACGTGCGTATAATTACCCTTTTTGATATTCTCAACTAATAATGGTGCATAATTTTCTGGCAATCCCTATCAAGCCATTAGCATCGGTGATTAAATCCAATTGAAATTTGTGGGATCCTGACTTTATCGTATGCATTATTCTCCACAGTAATAATCTTTTCCAGTCCATTTACTTTGGCCGCTTCTTCACCAGCTGTTGATACACGGCTTCCGGCCAGAAACCCATGAACATCACCGCCGAGCTTCAGGCCCGCAGTAATCGTACTTAACGAGCTATGGACAAGTTGACCATCACGTTGCTCTAGAATAGCTAATGTAGAAAGTGCGCTTTTTCGGCTATATTTGGACGGCGCCCACCGCATGGAACTACCGAGTACTGCATCTCCACGTTTGGAGAATAATTGCCTAGTTAAAGATAACATATTGAATCAATTGAGAAGATGCAAAAGCCTAAGAACATCGCTTCTGGCTCAAGGTAGTAGGAGGTTGATCAAAGTAATCGGCTGGACGCGGCCCTCGGCTGTAGTATTGGCAGCCATCGCTCCTTCAAGAGTGTCACGTGTTTTGAAGAAGAATGCGGAATAACAAATTATTCCCGTGCTAAGCACGCAGAGAACATACAGATATATAAAATATTTTTCATTTTGTGCCAACATATTTATAATAATCATTAAAAAGATAATATCAGATAGTATATAATATTTAATTAACTTTATTTAATTAAAATTTGATATAGATTCAATATTTGTGAAATTAAAACAAAATAACTATTACTATTTATATATAATTCTTAGATTGGTAGTTGAAAAGAGGAGTAGAAACTTTTAGTGCTTTTTAAAAGTACTGCTGTATGTTAATGTGGATTCATACCGAGCTGTCTATTGGCCAATCACTAAGATAGAGCATGTCTTTTCGCGACCATTGTGTTGTTTCATGCGCCTGTAATTGATACACCTCGTCGACTGCCAACTCGCCGTGTATATCCACAGCCCAAGGCGTCTTGATAAGGTACGCTATGGAAACTCCTTGACAGTTTACCATTCAACCTCATTCTTGCTATATTCTGAACATCGCTCATTAAGTCTGCCAGCATGGCGGCTATAGGCCGTTTAGGCCTTGTGGCTATTGCCGTGATATTTCACTTGGTTTACATTTACTCCATCTTTGATATCTATTTCGTTAGTCCTGTTGTTTCTGGCATGCAACTCTTTTCTGTGGACCGTCCCTCAAATATAAAGAGTCCCGCGAATCGTTTAGTCCTTTTTGTTGGTACGGTTATCGTACTTTCTGTATTATTTATTGAGACTTGCGCGCCTGAGCTAACTCCTCAGTAGGTGATGGGTTACGTGCCGACAAAGCATTTCAAGCCTTTCCTGAACCATTCCCCGAATCAGAGGAGGACCTCGTTCCAAGACACTTAGCTCCCTTTCTTCGTTCTCGAGTTCTTCAACATGGGACGTTCGGAATTTCGCATACACGCGTTCCTACGGAGTCTCGCCCCGGCCATGTGGCTCTAATTGCTGGTCTTTATGAAGATGTTTCTGCAGTGGCGACAGGGTGGAAGCTCAATCCCGTCAATTTTGATAGCGTGTTTAATAGGAGCCGCCATACTTGGAGCTGGGGTAGCCCTGATATTTTGCCCATGTTTGAACGCGGTGCTGTTCCCGGCCGTGTTGACGCTTTTACATACGATTCTGACTTTGAAGATTTTTCAAAAGATGCGACACACCTCGACTTCTGGGTCTTTGACCATGTCAAGGAACTGTTCACTAAAGCTGCAACAAATAAAACACTTGATCAGGCCCTTCGACAGGAGAAAGTTGTCTTCTTCCTTCACCTGCTTGGCCTTGACACAACCGGCCACTCTTATAGGCCCTACTCAAAAGAATACCTGCATAATCTTCAAATTGTTGATAAAGGCGTTCAGGAGGTGGCAAATCTCATCCAGCGATTCTATGCAGATGATCGAACTGCATTCGTCTTCACCGCGGATCATGGTATGAGTGACTGGGGTAGCCATGGCGATGGCCATCCAGATAACACCAGAACACCCTTAATATGTTGGGGCTCGGGTGTGGCTACCCCTAATCTCCATCCAGGGACAATTGCCCCAGGCCATGACGACTATTCGGCTGATTGGGAACTGAATCATGTTCAAAGGCACGATGTTGCGCAGGCTGATATCGCTGCACTGATGTCCTATCTAATCGGTGCCGAATTTCCTGCTAACTCTGTAGGCAAGTTGCCTCTCCCATATTTATCCGCGAACAATCGCCAAAAGGCAGAAGGGTTATTGGTCAATGCCCGCGAGATTTTAGAGATGTATAGGGTCAAGGAACGAAGGAAGCAAGCGAGTGAAATAAGATATAGACCATTTGGTCCTTTTGACGGTGAAGGGCACGCCCCGACACAACGTGTAGCTCATATTGATAAGCTAATATCTCTCGGAAAATACGAAGAAGCTATTGAGGAATCTGACACTCTCATCAGTGTTGCATTGGAAGGTTTGCGCTATCTTCAAACCTATGACTGGTTATTTCTACGAACCTTAATCACTGTTGGGTACCTTGGTTGGATAGCATATGCTATTACGACCGTCATTAATTTGTATGTGGTTCCAATACCTACCACACCTAAACGCAGCATCTCGACCGTCCTCTCCTTTTTTTCAGCCTTGGCCGCTCTTTATGCATCTTTCATCGCTTCCAGATCCCCCCCGACATATTATGCATATGCACTCTTTCCTGTTGTATTCTGGGAAGAGGTGTATTCCCACAGGCTATGTCTGCGGCAAGGTGGTCAGATGCTCTTCGGGCACATTGGATCAGCCGGCCATGTTGCAACTTTTACAATAAACGTATTTGTTTATTTTACCATTTTAATATCCTTGGTAGGTTTGCCCAGATGTAAAGCCATAGCGATTTCTGACGCGTTGTAGGCCCTCGGCTATGTTCATCGTGAGATTTTAACCGGATTATTCATTTTGGGGACAATATGGCCCGCTATGTGTGGAATATCTTTCATTCGTTCAAATGTCCTGCTAAGCATCACATGGGTGATATCTTGCTTCTTAATGAGCACGTTTACCCTCTTGCCTGCCATGAAAGTTGAGAATGTGGACCTAATGTATGTTGCAAGGCTCTGTGCAAGCTCTTGTATGATTCTAACGGTAAAATGAAATAGTCTGGCCAGTGGCATACTCATGAGTCTGATTGGACTGTTATATCTAAGTTTTGAGCGCACTGTACTATCTGACTTCTCTTATGAGAGTACGGAGTCCAGTGATCGGACGAATTCGTTGATTAGCAGGGCAGTAACTGGCATTCAGGTCAGACAGTTTTCTTCTTCTTCTTCTTTATTATTATTGTTGTTATTATAACTACGTACAGAAATTACTAAATACTAATAATAGGTTGGCCTCATCATTCTAGCCACACTGGTAACCCGCTCCAGTTCTCTATCACTTCAAGCCAAACAAGGATTGCCTCTAGGGAATCAGGTCGTAGGCTGGGCTGTTCTGAGTATGTCTTCTGATCTAAATTCGTCATTTTTATTGCACTACAATATCAGCTATGGATTTCTAACTTGGAGTAAAAGTTTTGTCTTTCTTGGTGCCAATGCTACATCGCCTACAACCCAATAGCAATTTCATGCATCGCCTAACAATGATCTTCTTGACATGCGCTCCGACATTTATAATCCTCACAATATCTTATGAGGGTTTGTTTTATGTGGCTTTCTCTGCTTTATTGCTCGTTTGGGTACGCTTAGAGTATCGCATCGAGACGTTTGGTAGGAGCCAGACCCCTAGCGGAAATGGATCTGTGAGGACAAACAAGAGTTTGTCCTATCGGTCGTTGCGGTTATCAGACGCACGCGTATCACTGTTTTTTCTAGTGCTTCTTCAGTCAGCATTTTTCAGCACTGGAAATGTTGCATCTGTATCATCCTTCAGTCTGGAGAGCGTTTACCGGTTGATTCCTGTATTTGATCCATTTTCTCAGGGAGCGCTACTGATTCTCAAGCTGATGATCCCCTTCGTTCTTATTTCGGCAAACCTGGGTGTCTTAAATAAGCAACTTCAAGTAGCACCGTCGGCACTGTTCATGGTGGTCATGGCAATGAGTGATATCCTGACCCTTTACTTCTTCTGGGTAGTTAAAGATGAAGGATCTTGGTTAGAAATAGGCTCTACTATCAGTCATTTTGTGATTGCTAGTCTCCTATGCGTTTTTGTTGCCGCACTTGAAGGGTTCAGTGCTATATTTATCAGTGGAATTGATGTCAGCGATGAGCCACCACGACGCTCAGAAACAGGCCAACAGCAATAAGATTTAGAAAAATATTGGCTGAATCAGCAGTGCTTTAGCATAGTAAGGGATTAGCGAAAAAGCTTTTTCTGAAATTTCGAGCTAAGAGAGCGATCACGTTTACAAGCCAGCGAAGTTGTATAGCGATTCAGCAGTTTTCCCCGTGAGGGTAAAGAGGCTAAAACTTGACTTCATTATGATTATACGACGATGTATTGGACATTACATCAATAAGTCGCTGGATATATATTGCTTACGAGTTTAATTTTCAAAATACATACTTAATATTTGAATATTATTTATTGCACCACCCTTTTACACTATTTTGTTGGAAATATGCCTAGTTCATGAGACCTATCTCTTACTTCTTGTATGGCCCCAGTTGGGTTATTCTCTTCGGGATTCCTAAGTTGCCACGCCATGCAGATGTCCAAAGCTTTGCCCATCCAACTACCTGGTAGGATTCCAAGAGCCTCAGCCAACGTGCGGCCATCTATGATACGCTTAATGTTCGGAGCGTCATATACATCTAGCTCGGCAAGATGATCAAGGAACTTTTTCCATCCCTGAATAAACTTGTCACGATCTAAATTGAGACTGAAAGTTAGCATACTAAAGACTAGTGCTGTCCCAGTTCTTGCGATTACCTTGGCTGGTTTCTACAGGAAAATCTTTAAGTTGCGTCATGGCATCAACTAAGATCACACCTAGAACCTGGAGCTTCCAGTTTCCGCCCAGTGCTTCCCACTTCCTGATTGCCATGCCAAACGTATCTCTTTGGTTCATCAGGGGTGCAGATTGACACACCGCCGTTTTAAGTCTGAGAATTTCAGCTCGATGCTTATGGCATGCCGCCATGATGTTAGTGAGCTTATTCGGAGCTTTGAATCCTTCACGAGCGATGACACCAACAGGTGGAAGGACGTTTGACTTTTGCTTGCGGCTAGAGCGATCCTCTATAGGAATCCAGGGGCTGACAGCGGCGAGATTCCATGCCATGTATGTGTTCTCACAATTGTCAGTCAGCACCTGGCCTATTGATCCAGGGTCCCGATTCTGCAAAAATTCATCGAGACACTTGTATGCAATGTGCCATCGAGATGTATCGGGCATAGATACATTTTCTTGCAGAGGATCACTGAAAATAGCCTGATAGAGGCCAAGGCGGTTCAGCAGTTCTAATGCTACTAGAGGATTGTCGCCTGTTCAGCCCGTATTAGTTCCAGTGTTCTGGAATGAATAGATAAACGGAGACTTGCTAGAAGGGGGATTGCCTACCTTTCAACATCTTTTCGAGCTCGACACCGACTCTCTCGCGACTAATCTTCTTCCTAAGAGCCTCGAGGACTTTCTTATCACTCATGTATGTTTCTGATGCAGTATCTATAGTAAATCCCAGCCGAGAGGCAAAGCGTATTAACCGCAGTATCCTGAGAGGGTCGTCCATGAACGTCTGAAAAGGTTTAAGGGGAGTTCTGATTATTTTAGCCTCCATATCGCGAATACCACCAGTGAAATCTTCAAGTTCTTCTGTGTGCAGATTATAAAAAAGAGCATTTATGGTGGCGTCACGACGAAGTGCATCTTCTTCGGCAGTCCCGAACTCCACTTGAGGGTTACGACTGTCATCAGTGTATGTCTCCTTGCGGAGATTAACAAAATCAAGATCCATGTCAAACAACTTGACCATAGCAGTCTCCAGGTGCTTAGATTTGTCTGGGTTGCTAGCGATATGGTGCAGTCTACCAATATCTTCGGGGGCGAAGCCGTGAGTCTCAGCGACGTCTGGTCGTCGGCAATACTCTGAAAGATGCTGTGCGAACTGTTGCCCTGTCATGGCGTTAATTGCGACATCGATGTCATGACTCTCCCTCCCAAGGAGTCTATCTCGCACCCAACCCCCCGCCCAACGCAATACTAGTGGTTGGTTGAGCTTGGTTGTTATGCCGATGAATTTTGCTGCATTCAAAAGGAGAAGACGAAGCTGCTGCTCACGCTGAGTGAGTCTAATAGATTGAGTAGACATCGCTGCGGTTAGACTTGTATCTGCAAGGAATGCGTTGAGTTTCCTCTTCATTGTGAGATGAGATCGATATATTTGCGAAAGCATGAAAAATGCGACCGCATTGTTCTCTGGATGCGTAAGTTGTGGGTTATATATCGCTGGCGAGATGGTGATAAAATAAACATAGAGATATGTGAATACCATTGAGCAGTCATAGCTTACCCTGTAAAGTTTACGCCAGCTCAGTGCTATCATGAAATAAGCTATCAATCAGCTGGACTAAAATTCAAGCCAAAGGTTACGAATCAACACGCGAGTTTTAATTTAATATTTAAATCAAATGTAATTTTTTTCAGTAAAATTAAACATGCAAGCGTATCGGGGCATCACTGAGTAACCATAACCCAGCACTTGGTCTCACCTAGCTCCATGCAGTTATCAATGTTTTATTTTAATTATTTCAACGGTTTTGATGTTTGAATGGTATCAGCCCAAGATGGCATGATTTCTCTACACACCGCGTCATAGTCTTGGAGCTTTTGCATCTTGCCACTGAGTTCCAACGTTGTCCAGAACATTGCCCAGTTGCAGTCGGCAAGTTTGCTGGTTCCCACTGATCGTTCAAAATACCACTTATTTACGGGATTATCTTTCCTACTCCTCCAAAGTACGCCGTTGGGGAAACAATCTTGGACCATGGCGTTGAATACAATATCAGCAACCCCAGCACTGCCTTGACGGCTCCGAAGGACGGCGAATTTATCTAGGTATGGCACAAACCGTCCCTCTTCATAAGCTGCTTGGGGGTCAACGTTTTTTGGCCGCTCCCAGGTCAGAATCGCGCACCCTTCGTATTCTCCTGCAATGATTACCCCAGCCAGGTTTTCATTTGTTCGTTGCAAGTAGTCGTCAACGTTTAGCTTGCGACCAAAAGAATCTTCGATTAGGGTGACAAGTCGTTGTAAATCAATACACTTGTCTGTGAGCTGAAGACGACGGTCTCTGGGTGCTGGTGGTTGCCATGGCGATGTTTTTGGGTTGGGGAAGATAGTTAAAGGCATACCTCGTTTGACTAGAGTTGCGTCAACCGACTCTCCTGCATGCAAGTATGGCATATCTGGAGCCTGTATGCGCTGTAAAGGCAGCGAGGGAGAGAACACAGGCTTATCAGTTAGGAGACTATGCAGCAGAGGATTCTGCTTCCTGTGTGTCGTGACCATCCCGTCGAAGCTAAATTGATAACCACCGTTTGGAATGGGAGAAAGCCCCGAAGAAACTGATGACGTATTGGCCGCAGCGAATGGGGTAGTTATTAGGGCAGAAGCAGTTTCTGGTAGGAGATATAAGGTATCCCTTGCCAGCTTGAGATTCTTCGCATGAGCAATATTTGCCCCTTCAGCTCGACTATTTACTGTTTTGTGTGATCCCTCACATCTCCCCAGATGGCCTAAAATTGAATCAAATTCCTGCTCGAGATTCACAAATCTTTGACAGGCACCTGTGCGACCAGGAACAGGGGTACCGCCAAATGAGTCAAGTATAATGACTCTTTCGACAGAAGCAAGCCGTTCATCATATTCCCTGTAGTTGTTGTTTAGATCATAGATTTGATTGTGCTCAAACTTTATTCCCGTGAAATATCTCGTCAGTGCGAGGGCCGTTCTTTGTGCATTGACAGGCCGAGGAAAGGCAGTTTCATCATTCTGCGCAAGAGACGGAATGACCGTTATCATGCCATGTTGAAGTGCTCGTTCTAGGATACCATAGTCTTGAACGTGTATATCATCCAAAAAAGGGGAGGATGTGGTTCCTTGGTAATGAGAGGTACCGACAAACAAATTCTCGACTAGCCTGGCACCTGGTTTGCCAAATGAATCAACAGCCTCACAGAGCCTCAAAGCTTCGAACTGAAACGTCGAACGGCTCTCTTCCTCATCACAGTCCACGATAACGGCGCTCGTGAGACCAAGGGTCCGAAGCTGAGTCAGGGTCTTTGCTATTCCCTTCATTGTATCTGGCTGGAGCTGTTGGGGGTTCCGCAAGACAATTATGGCTACATTTAACGGCCTTTCAGCCTCAAGACACCCTGACTGAGCCTTATGCTGGTGCTCAACTGGCTTCGACGTCCCCATCGTGGAATTGTGACTGGGCGAAGCATATTTTTGAAGATACCCCTTGGCATCTCGTCTTGTTGCGGATGATTCCAGAACGGATACAATGACATCCTATTGATAATAGCATTAGTAACTTTTACAAGATCATTGTCATTGATATTTTTATTATTATTTTTTTTTTAAAAAAAATTGCAATTGAACAAGCAGCAGCCATGCAACTAATACGCACCCGATCGAACGCCTGCCGCTTCTCTCGGGCCGTTGCAGGCGAAGAGAAACCACGACCATTAGCCGGCTGAAGCGAAGAGTCACTTGATACGCGAGTTGAAGATATTTTAGCATCCACTACAAAGCGATATGAGCGCAAGGGCCAATGTGCAGCCTGCTTTCTTTTAAGAGTAAATATCCCAAGACTAGATTTGGAAGATTTAGTGCTAGCACGTTCCAGTATATGTTGGAGGCCATGCCGCATCTCGGACTGTCGGATTGAGCTTCGTTGAGGGCGCGAATCCAGATTCGCCTTTGAGATAGTAACTGAAATTAAGTAATTGCTGGCTCACTTTTAGAAGAGCGTCATGAAGACTCTCTTGGCGTTGGCCAGGCCTAACTTTCTTCCCTTTCTTTGTTTCTTGGATAGACGAAGAAGTTGAGAGAGTTCTATAATCAATGGAATGGTAGTCACAAGTTGATAAAGACCTGCATGAGATAGACAAAAAATTATCAAAACGATGATTACTGGTTTATCGGGGTATATACCTACCTATCAGTGGTAATGTAAGTGAAATGGGAGTACAGATACCCAAAGGTAATTGCTTAGAAGCACTTAGTATTAGCCGCTATCGGCGCCTTAATACCGGTGGAATGTAAGATTCTAGAGAGAAAGTACGCACCGTATAAACGCTCATAGCGCTTTATGGATAGTCATTAAAATAGCTAGTTTATTTAATAAATATTAAAGATTATTAAAAGTATAAATAGTAAATATTAATTGTAAATATTAATACTGACAGGCACCTATAACTGTGTACTGACCTAATGCAGGTACTCATCTAAATGTTTGAGCTTATCGATGTTGATATCCTTTTAGCTCAATGCTAATCGATCTATCTTTCTCTCTCTTTTCTTTTCTTCTGTTACAATATCCTATCCCATACAGCGGTACCACAAAAATACCACCTATTATGCGGTTTTAGGTAGGCAGATGGTATCAACTGAATTCATACTAAGCCATTTTCAGCTCTCTACGGAGTAGTAGTCTTTGACACACACACACACACACCCCCCCCCCCAAAAAAAAAAAAAAAAAACCAAAAAAAAACGCCTTACCGGTAAGATGAGTCACGCCGTAAATGAATATCCATATTCACTTCGTTGTTACACATCCTCTCGCATCTTGGGGCTAAAGATCATCGATATTTCGTGTTGGCAAAATCGTATATGTAGTTAACTTAAGGCTGCGTGCAGAAGGGGAGACAATGTAATTCTCAGTCATCATTCCAAGTTAATTTCTCGGTGTGATTATTTGTTTTACTCCCATATATATACCATTTCAATGGAGCCCTCACCAGTTGATGCGATTGCTAGACGGCCTTATGATGAGTCGCACGATACTGCACTCTGCTTTATACCACCGCCACACCTTTGGGATCCTCTCAACCTGTTACGGTCGGTCAATGATGAGAAATATGCGAAATGGCCACCACATATCACTCTCATCTACCCATTCGTCAGACCAGAAATCGTTCCTGGAGTAGCAGACACGCTCTGCCAGCTTGATCACACATCACAGAGTGACATCTCCATCAGTTTAGAAGAAGCTGGATTTTTTTCACACCGTCGGCGCTGCACAGTCTTCATTCGGCCGAAATCTGGGGATGACCTTAACCGTCTTTCAAGATTAAGAGACCAAATATGTTGCTTACTTGGGTGGCCCATAGGCAAAGAATACCAGCCTCACTTGACAGTCGCTCAGAGTGAAGATCCTCTCACAGCATGGCACCAGTTCCTCCTAGAAAAAGCGCGGTTGCTGACACCGCTAAACTGGCAAACTCATGAACTCGCAATATTAATACGTGATCCCGTTAGTCCGAATGATGCTACGGCCTTACGACAGATGAGGCTCTGGGGCCATATCAATTTGGCATCTCGGTCCGTGATACGAAATTCTGCGGCCTTAACCACTCTTCCCAATCGAGTAATGGATACTTATACGGCACGTCCGCAGGCTACCTTTCATTATGATGAAGTGGATGGGTTATGGAAATATCTCTCGGATGCCCATATCGATACAGATATCAAATCAGATGCGCTCGATCATCTCGTTATCGCTTCCTACAATGTGTTGGCTGAGTTTGATTGGCCGCCAAGTTCATCTCGATATTCTGCACTTGTTAGCAACGTTCTCTCTGAGCGCGCTTTATCTGATATTCTAGTTCTTCAGGAAGTCACAGACCAGTTCCTCAGCTTTCTACTAGCAAACCGCAACATTCGCTCACAATATCCTTTCGCAACCCATGGGCCACCTGATCAGCTTGGCGTCGCCGCCTTACCTAGCCATCTGAATATTGTGGTCCTCAGCAAGTTTCCCTTCCAGTGGGAGTATTTGCCTTGTTTAAATCAGCACAAAGGATTTGCAATACTCAAATTCTTAACAATACGAACCAATAGGCCTTCGGATCCTTTCTCAGTTCCCTTAATATTAGCCGCTTGTCACCTTAGTCAAGGGTTAACGGACGTCGCTGCCGCCGCTAAAAGAGATGAGATCAAAAAACTTATAAATTATTCAGACTCTAGCTTCCCTCAACAACCATGGGTTCTTGCTGGAGATTTCAATATTGCTACATCCTCCTATACGAAAGATCAAGCACTGACAAAAGGCGAAATTTCCGAAAAGGGTCTCGAATGTCTGGGGGAAGTCGAGGCAATTTTGTCAAGAGCTGGGTTACAAGATGCATGGTTAACTACCCGAATTGGGCCAGGAGAATCATCCAGCTTAACCGGAAGCTATGAACCAATTCTAGACTTTTATGAAGGAGAGCAAGGAGCCACCTTTGATCCAACATCTAATAGCCTTGCTGCGGCTTCGACTGGCTTTAATGAAATTCGCCCGCAAAGATATGATAGAATATTAGTCAAAAGCTGTGCTCATTTGCTACCCCACGGATTCAATATGTTTGGTCATGCCATGAGTATAAGAGAAGACTTCTCCCAAAGTCCTGCAAGTGACCATTGGGGTATCCGCTGTCTTCTTACGCCGTCACTTCACAATGTTGATACTGATACGCCGCAAAATCCAAAATTTCAAGTTAGTCTGCAAAGAGCAGCGCCGTCGTTGGGAAACTTTGATGCGCTGAAAGACACGTTGGTTTCTAGCAACCTATTTCCTGCAGCCTCTGACGCGGACATAAGAAAAGAAGCAATAGTCATTCTACAGAGAACTTTACTAGAAGAAGATGTTACCGCTGAAACTGAGAAGCATTCGCAGGTCCAGCTGGTTCTCATCCCAGTGGGATCGTTTGGCCTAGGCGTGTGGACCAGTTTGTCGGATATAGACTGTCTCTGCGTAGGCAACATAAGCTCACGTACATTCTTCACCTTAGCGGTACAGAAACTAAAGAAAGCTTCTGTGAACGGCATCAAGATTCTTCGCCGTGTGATGGCAAATACGGGAACAATGCTTGAATTAGAGGTCCGCGGTATCAAATTTGACCTTCAATATTGCGCTGCAGCAGCAATAGCTCAGGGGTAAGTAATCGGAATCGTTTTCACCTTATTGGAGTTGCTAATATCCCTAGGTACCCTGATATCCTGAAGCGTCCTTCGTCAGATCTCATCTTTACCTTGCCACTTCAGACTTTAGCAAAACTCAAACCTGCGCGTGACCTGTTTTACTTACGGAGATCTATTCCTGATATGACCAAATATCGTACAGCACACCTCTTCATCAAAGCTTGGGCACAATCTAGGGGCCTATATGCAGCGAAGTTTGGATTGTTAGGAGGAATTCATATTACATCTATGCTAGTACCTATCTGTAAGGTATTAGCGGGTGAGCCCGAAGAAGCCTCGACCGCCGACATTCTAGTGTCTTTTTTTGTTCACTATTCTACGTTCGACTGGTCGACGATGATGATATTTGATCCGTTTTTTCATCTTGGCTTACAACACCATCGCACAACTAGAGAACCACTTTGTCTACTTGGCTGGCATGGACCGTCTCTCAATACTGCATCCAATGCTTCTATCTCCACTGTCAATGCTCTGACTACTGAATTTAATAGAGCCGCAGCCCTTCTTTCCCAGGGGGGCATGTCATGGAACGAATTTCTCGGCTTGAGAGCATCCGAGACGCCACTAAGCTTGATTGAACGGGGCGCTGTCGAATTTCTTGGGTCATACCGGACGTACGTCAAAATAAATGCTCGTTACTGGGGATCCTCCCGACAGAAAGGGAGAAAGTTCTTGGGTTGGCTGGAGTCTAGATGCGTAACTATACTTGTTGGTAAGTTGATTGATAATGGGCATAAATCACTACTAGGTATTCACCTGCAAATTAGATATAAGCCGAAGAGTCCCAAGTATTGTGACGCGCATTTGGCCCGCGAGATTTGTGGACGAGGAGCCAACCAGCGATACTGGTGACGAGAGTTCAGAGCTCAATGCCTGCTATTTAATAGGTCTCAAATGGGATGATAGCATTGCTGAAAAATCCACGAGTCTGACTGAGACAGAAGGGAGTATCCATGTGATCCTCCAAGAATTCGAATCTCGTATCCAGAAGAATGAGAAGTATTTTGATGCTGCACACTGCTGGATGAGTGCATCTATGACACGCCGATCTAGTCTAGGCCCTATACGTCTTGCGCCCGGGTTGTACGAGTATGATGCTGCCGATACCGACTTGGATGAAGATACTGATCCCGAGGATATTGATGAAATAGATGGTGACACTCATGTCTTCAACAGGGAGTTTCAGGCGCTGAAAGCGAGCACGTCCAAGTTCAATCCACTTAAAGTCATAAAATCACCGGGAGCAGGCAAATTTCGCAGCGCTGTTGATGTCTTAAATCGACTTCGTTGGGACGCTGGTAAAGATTCCAGCGACTACGTAATTGGATATGAAGATCGCTTCGCTGGAGCTCAGGAGAAGCCACTGGACAATTGGAGGACCGAGCAGACGGATGAAGAATTCATCCCGCAGCATCGGATATTATATTTCAAGCGTAAGAGTGATGGGGTAATTGCATGGGACAGAAGAGCACGAGTCGATACAATATTTGGTAGCGGATGATAAAAGGAGAGGAGGATGTCGATAATCGAAGTATTGAAAGTTAGATATCTTGGTATATTAGGGTAAAGAGAGTGATTTTGTGCTATCATGAACATTAAATAGCTTTGTCCACTTTAAATGGCTATGGACGTAGCATTTATATAGATCATTGCGATTATATCTCATTTCAAGTCGGCCACCAGAAGCTGATATTATCTCTGCCCCTCACTCTCATAAAACGAACAAAATATTTGTTTCTTTGGCACCAAAACGCGCTGTTGGAGCTGGAGCCATTCATTGAAGAAGAGACTTTCAGTATTAGTTGGCAATACGAGCCAAGCTTTTCAACATGTGCGAGCAAATAGAGTGTTCATATGTGTAGCTGGATGTACCAATATTCTGAAAAGAATATAATCTTGTTCGTGGTGTATTGAGTTTCCGGAATATCGTAAGCAGTTGCCATAGTGCTCCAAGACACTTAAGAAGCGAGGCTCAAGAATACAGCTGCGATCGACGATTTGTCATATTTGACATACTTGCCTTTACCTTTATCAATCTCATGATAACGATCCCAGAATCTGTCATAGAGGGGTTGTAGTTTCTGGCGAATATCTTGACCAAATAAAACTCGCACTTCACGTTCCATAGTGTAAGATTTGTGTTTGGATACCATGTCATCAAATGCATTGTTAAATTGTGTGAATTTCTCCTTGATCTTATCCTTGTCTTTGCTGTTTAGCCCCTTTACAACCGACGCCGAGTCTGCCGAATCGGCATGACCAGAAGTTGGACGTTTAGTCCGATTTGTATGGATGGTATCAAATAGATAGACAGACAGATCTTTGCAGATGTCAGTATATAGAACTGTGGCTTTCTTTCTCCACTGATCCAGCACATCGAGACGTGAATCAAGCAGCGGGGCCAGATCTGAGCTGTGAATCATGTGGTCTATAATGACAACACTATTGGCCATGAATACGCCTAGTAGAGATTTGCTTCTAAGCAGCACGCGAGACTTTTGATCCAGAGAGGAGAGTAAAACATCGATGGTATCAAGGCAATAATGAGCGAAAAGGTCTTTACCGTCGGCGCCGACATCAAACGAAGCCAGACTTGGTATCCCTTCTGTTGTGCGACCGTTAGAAGCGGCCCCAGGTTTCCAGCCACCATCGCCAAGAGAAATCATAATACTTGAAATGGGCCTAAGAAACTCTACCATAGAGTTTAATCGATGCATAGTTTCTGCTACAATGGGAGTTGTAGCTCCATCTGATGGAAGTGTCTGTAGATTACCTATTTTTCGTTTGGTCTCGTCGAGCAACTCAGAGAGAGAAGACTTGGCTGTCTCACGGACAGGTTTTAGGGCAGCTGAAAGAGAATTCTTCAGTTCCCCTGTCCTTTTATCCAGGTTACTCGACAGTCCAGAGATGACTTCGGTAACTTCGTAGGCCATGTAGCAATCAGTAGTAAGGTGAGATTTTATGTGCGCATTGAGCTCCCGTAAAGTTCGAGCAAGTTCAGTGACGGCAGCTTGACATGTTGCTTGCAAGATGGGACCCCAATCTTCACGTTTGAAAATACTGCAAATATTGTCATACTCTGCGAGGAATATGCCTTCCATCGCCTTGGTGTACGTTCCAATACCATTTGCGCCTGCCTGATATATATCTCCTGGATTCTTCTTTTTGGCTGTATTCACACTGGCTGCTGCCAAGTTCGCGAGGGAGAAGGACAAGTAAGGTCCTCGTATATCAGCATATATTTTAGCGACAGACGAATCAAAGCCATTCGGGTAATTTCCTGCAACATGCGAGTAAACGAGACCCAGCCGGGCAACTTTATCTTGAGAAAGCACAGGAAACGGCTTGTCTTTTGTGATGTAGTGCAGAGGCTCAAGTGATCGAGGAGTTTCGCCACGAAGGATCTTGTCGAAATGGCTCTCAAGCTGCGTGTTTCCCAGCTTGATGAGACGGGTCAAGTCTGCCATGGTTCCCTGATTTGCGCGCAGGTTAGAGGTCTGCATTTCCTTGTAAGAATTGCTAAGCCGTTTGATGGAAGCCAGATAGTTCGATAGCCCGGCCTTTTCAGGCCCAGAACGAATGATTTGTTCTTCGCCATCTTTACTATCCGAAGGTTGACGCAAGCGGTCGATGGCAGTAAGCACAGATTCGACATCTAGCTCCCTTACTTAGTATTGGTTCGAATTTCGATAAGTAGGATGTGGCTGACTTTTGGAGAGTGTCTGCAGACGTCTTGTCTCTCCGTTTAGGGGACCGGCGACATCACGAACGCTTTGGCCCGTAGCTTCAAGTCTAGCAAGGGAAGCTTGAATCTTCTTCGTCAATTGAGTTGTTCTGTCAAGTCTAGAATTTAACACATCGACTTCCGCTCTAGCTTCCTCATCTACAGCATGGTATGTGGTATTAGACAAAGTTCCAATAGCCATGACGCGTTAAAGGGAGGATCATCTGTTATATAAAGAAAAACCATTAAAGGGAGTGTCATTTAGGATACAAAACATACTCCGTAGCGTTCCATATTTAGGCTAGTAGATCGTCCGACCAATTAGAAAGACACGAAATATTAAAATTATATAATATTTACAATTGAATTTCTTCATTTTTTTTCTAAAAAGGGAAAAATTATTTATAATATCTAAATAAAGTTTCACTATAATAACAAAGACTATTGCACCTAAATTAATTATAATAACAGTTATATAATTATAATAATTTTTAAGGGTCTTAGTGTAAAAGCGATAATTCTTTAGCTAGACTAACTTAAATTTAAATTAATAATTAAAAACTTTAATATAGACAAGTATAGATAAATATATAATATTTAAGCTATAAAGATATAAAAACATTATGTAGTTATTGCTTATCTATCTCTAATTAATTATCTTAAAATTTATGTACTATTAAATCAGAATAGAGTACCAGCTGAGGTCAGTGACATCAACGGGCAAACAGCACTTGATTTCAACATGAAACTATTTTGCGGGGAAAGCTAGACCTTGCGGATAGCTCACTATCCAATCAAACTAAGTGGTAGGGTTCATTGACGACAAGTTGCTTAACGCCATGACAATGCCGTGCCATACCAGTATCGTTATAGATCCCCAATATATATAGATATTCATCCAAATATCCCACCAACCGCAAACATTTTGTTCAGATGAGTTGGAAATAAATAATCATCCCATACTCATCTTCATTATATAACAAACGAGAATATCGAGTTGATTTAAGGCGACATCATACAGAAAGCAGCAATGTCTCAGCAGCAGGAGCCGAACACAGTCGTCACAACTGTAATGGACGAGTCGCCAGTATCAAGTAGTAAGAAGGACTATAGGCTTGGTGATGAATGGGGTTCGTCCTAAAGCCCTTCTGTTCTAAGATCATCAGATAGATCCTATATCCGCAGGGCACATATTTGAGAATATTCCTCTTGTTGGGTCACCTAACCGCTGATGAAAATACCAGATGCTGCAAAAGTACCACCCAGTCGTTTTCAGAAGCGTCAAGGGTCTATATACGCTACGCCCAGCTCCCGCGACGGCCACATCGATAAGAACTATGCTGAGAAATATTATGGCCGAGATGGGGAGTAGCAAGTGATTCGCCCTCCGACTATTGAATAGACTTCGATCCAAATAAGGAAACGAAATGAAGTTATTGACTTTTGAAAGCAAATTGATCTCAATGTAAATAAAACAAATGAAGAAAACCTTTCCCATAATTGAAAACAAGGGGCTGTGGTTACATGTGAGCTTAGTCATCAATGTGATCAATATCAATAGCATCTGGATTTGTAGCCTGAGTCTCGGGTGTCGAATGTACGTCCTTGGGCTCTGTGCTGGCAGATACAAAGCCCTGGGGCGCCAAAGATTGCTTCTCTAGAGCTGCAATAGGATCGATAGTGTCTGCACCCAGAGAATTCTCTGACTTTTGTAGGCTTCGTGCTAGTGCTTGTGATGCAATGAAATTTACGTCTGTATTGTATTTTGCCTGAACACTTCGCTTGATTCGCAGCATCTCTTTGAACGTGTCTTCATTACCATGCTGGACTTCGAACTGTTCCCACTTTATCCAGAAATCGACATTTGTTCGAGGGTCGCAGAACTGTGAGGCGTGTCCGTAGATAGCTCTTGCCCGGTCAATTTCTCCTAGGCGCTTCTCCATGTCTGCAAATTTGAGACACATTTCTTTAGCTTCGCTGTCGGGAAGAGCTGTGATAGCCCGCTCATAAATGGGTCGCGTTGACGGGAGACCAAAATTAGAAGCCGATTTTGTTATGTAAAAATTGAACATGTCGGCCCGGTCTTCATCAGAAACCGCGCGCGTTGCCCTTTCGTAAATTCGCATTGCATGTCGTGCAAGCCCACGTTCTTCTTCCAAGTTGCCATACATAAGATATATCGTCTTCGCAAATTTTGGTGGGCAGTCTTCTACGGCTTGTTCGAAGAGGTCCCGCAATCTCTCGATTCCAATCTTTCTGTCGACAGCTTTGGTGAGGTACAAATTCCATAATTCAAAAGCCACGGGATAGCTGAAGAGATCTAAACCACGCTCGTAAATCTTGAACGATTCTTCATAATATTTGTGCTCCTCCAGAAGATTGGCATAATTCACAACGGTCTGGGGAGTTGCGATCCTTAGCTCAAAGATGCGTTCATATACCTTTTTCACTTCGTCCAAAGTTGATACGCTTTCTACCAAGTCCACGTAGAAACTCCAAAGCTTCCAGCTCTTGTGCACTCGCTGCTGGGGAGATAAGGCCTCATCAAAGTAATCGACGTTGGACCTCTTCGGAGCTTGAATAGCTTTTGCCATGACTCGAACGGCATCGTCAAAGTTCTCATTCCGTAGTTCCATTTCTGCCCATTCGATCCACATGTCAGCCAGCTCCGCCACCGACTTGAATGGAACTTTGACAGCCTTTTCCATGATGATACGAGCATTCCTGATATCACCACCTCGTTCATAAAACTTGGCATAATTAGCCCACAGCTGATGAAATGGGCCAACAGCCCTCTTCGGATTGATAGTGGTAATCGCATCAGTGTAAGTCTGAACAACTTCAACTTGTTTGTCGCCCCAGAGAGCAACTCGTTTTTCCCACTCTGAGACGTTGTTTGGATTCTGACGAAGGAGAACATCGTTGAGAAGAAATGGGCGTCGATCCATCAGGTTCTCAAATCGCATCATCCGTATATCGAGCTCCAAGTCTGCCTCTTCATTCTCAACACCCTTTCCAGAACGAGAGGTTGAAACATCCATTAAAGCACCGATAATAGACTCTTCAAATTCAGCATAGGCATCGAAGATGAGGGTAAAGTCTCTGACTGTCATGACAGTTGTAATACCTTCTTCAAAGATATCACGAGCTCGTTCGAAGCTTCCCCTCCTGATCCAATACGTCGCAAGGCCAACCCAGAGCTTTCCCCTTTGGTCACCAAACCGAGTTATCCCAGATCTGATGATGCCCTCCACATCAACTCCATTTTCGTAGCTAGTTTCTACTTCGGGTGCATGTTCAACCAGCATTTCAACCATCTCGCTCCAAAGCTCGTAGTGGCCCTTCCCTCGTTTGCTTGAGAAACGTGTGTCGTTAAGGATATCAATATATCGCTTTGCTGCTTCGGTATAGCCACCCCTTAGAATAAGAAGCTCGATGAGATCTTCAGCATCTTCTGGATGGACCTGCATATACCGTCTCCATATTTTTACGGCAGTTTCTCCAGAAGCTGCATTTGCGAAGGGGAGATATAATGACCATATTCGATTGTGCTGTGTAATCGGTAAAGCACGGAGGGCCCGATCAAACGTTCGGCGGCTGAGTGTCACGACGGGCTGCTTCATGAGAAATTTGAGGTAAATTTCCCATATTAACGGCATCTTGTGTAATAGAATTAATGATTTCTCAAACAGAGCGTTAACTTTTCTATATTCCGTTGCATGCATTGCTGGATTTAGCTTCGAAATATGTTTTACACGAAACAAAAGGTACTACCCTTCAAGTCAGTAAGGAGGCCATTAATTTTCACGGTTCGACTAACGAGTTTCCAGAGCTTGTATGATCGTGGCAATTTGACACAAGCACGTTCCATCACAAAGGCCTGTTCGAGTGGGCTTCCATGACGAGTTTTAAAATCGATATATTCTAGCCATGGCTTAACACGTGTGGGATCGCGGAGAATATCTTGCTCATAGACGGAGTCTTCATTTGACTATGAGTAGAGTTAGAGAACAACGCAGACAGTGCAATCTCTTCAAGACTTACAACAAGATATAGCTCCGATCTTGCGTGCTGGTTGTCGACTTCCGTAGCTGTCATGGTTGTGACTTCCTCCTCTCCAGCCAGAGGTTGGAAAGGTTGTAGTGGTACTGGGTTTTTGTCGCAATTATATAGCGAAGCCCATTTTCTTAAGAATGATGGTATAAGAGCTATTGCTAATGTCTTGTCCGGTAAGGCGCGACGATTGCATATGATCTTCGCGACGGAATTATTTAGGCGCTTGATGCGATGAAAGGAACCTGGTGCTTAGCGTAAATGGCAGTTTGGGTTGGTGGAGGATGCCCGCTTATAGTGATATTTCCTTTGTGGGGCGTTGCTCAACTCATGCTAACAAGGGCTAGCTACGCAACTGTCAAAATATCATGAGTGACATCCTAACTCGTACAACAACAAACTTCATATCATTGATATAAGATAACCTAACAGTCTTGCAAAATGTCTGGCGCCGCAGTACGCTCAAGCCAACATCAGCTTTTGAAATAAACAATTTTCCGATAACTAACCGTTCATTAGGATCGCGAAGCCGTTTTTCCCACTCGGCAATCGCTCGGCATCATGAAGGCAAAGCTGAAGGGGGCTGAAACTGGCCATAGCTTGTTGAAGAGGAAAAGCGAAGCTCTCACAAAGTAAGATAATCAATTCAATCATCTTTAATACAGCGATGACTAACAGGAGCTATCACAGACGTTTCCGAGGTCAGTCTCATCTGCGGCTGTCGTTTCTGTTGAGTATACTAATTTAACCTCAGAGATTACTCGAAGGATTGATGAGGCTAAGCGGAAGATGGGCCGTGTAATGCAAATTGCTGCATTTTCCCTTGCCGAAGTTAGCTATGCTGTTGGAGGCGATATTGGATACCAGGTCCAAGAGTCAGCGAAGTCCGCCCGATTTCGAATACGTACAAAGCAGGACAACGTCTCGGGTGTTCTCCTGCCGACGTTTGAAAGTTACTTTACGGAAGGCAACAATGACTTTGGACTTACTGGCTTAGGAAAAGGCGGACAACAAGTTCAACGATGCAGAGAAACCTACGCCCGCGCTGTGGAAGCTCTAGTAGAGCTAGCAAGCCTCCAAACTGCATTTGTAATACTAGATGAGGTCATCAAGGTGGTCAATCGACGAGGTTCGCCTTTCAACCTGTTCTACTATGTCATGTTGACTAATTAATTATAGTGAATGCAATTGAACACGTAATCATTCCCCGGACAGAAAATACCATCAAATACATTAACTCTGAACTGGACGAACTGGACCGTGAAGAGTTTTACCGCTTGAAGAAGGTAAGAGAGATTCATTTAAGATTCATGCTGTATAAGAATACTGACGTTGTCTGTCTTCACGCAGGTCGCTAATAAGAAACAACGAGATAACGCGGCCGCCGATGTGGAGATGAAAGCGAAGAGAGAAGCAAGAGAACATGATGAAGAAGATGCGATGACCAAGGATTCGGGCCCAGCAGATATTCTAGCGGCCGAGGAGGACGACGATGTGATTTTCTAGTGTTTTTAGGGCTCCTACGTCGATAAAACCTCGTCGGTCATCCTTTTGTAATTGTAAACTGCAAATGCTATCGTACCACAATAGCATATACCCAAACGCAAACGCCCGTATATATTAGCAGTAATCTACATATGTTATTGACGCTGATAAGTAACCTTGATTGGTTTATCTCCCAATACCATCCCAGCGGTGTTTTCCTTAGCCGTAATAGCGCCCTGTTCATTCTCATATTCCACAAAGGCAATTCCGCGTCGGCCTGGAACAAGTCTAGTTTCCCGAAACCCATCAAACCGACCGAAGATCGCGTTTAGGCCATCTATATCGTAATCGTCAGGGACATTTTGGATGAAGAGAATTTTGTTTGGCGGTAAATATTCGTCTGGTACGACAGTTGATGCTGGAGCACTCGTCGACTTCAGGCCCAACGGTTTAGCCGATTTCGACGGACGATTTTCGGTTGCAGCGCCAGCGCCCCTCTTAAGTTGCCTTTGTTCATCTGCTGCCTCAAGTGCCTTCCGTTTGTCTATATAATCATGAGCATTGATACATCATTTCGGCTAATAATTCCTCTTACCCTTTTCTGCTTGTCTATGTCGCTTGTGGGCATCGAGCTCGTCGTTACTGTATGTCATCTCAACAGTTTTATCGCTCTGCGTTCGGGCCATAGCAACTTTCATGGGTTTCCCGAAGAGCTCAAATCCTTCTACCTCTTCGATAGCATTGTGCGCGGCGTTGGGTTGATCAAACACAATAAATGCTTGTCCTTTAGCTTTGAGGTTCCTCTTAGCCACAATGTCGACTACGGTGCCAAACTCGGAGAAGATGGTCTTCAATGCTTCTGCAAGCACTTCAGGTTTCACTCGCTCTTCTAAATTTTGAACGTAGACGCTAGATAAATATTAGCTTCTTATAATGGACGACGCGTCGCGGCTCAAAGATACGTACGTAGAGATAGGCATATCGAGCGCCATCCTCCTGTCTAGTGTTGATGGAGAACCCGTTAAATATGAGAGACATTGGTTCGCATTATGCAAGTAGTTACCTGGCTAAGAGAATCAATTGAACCTGTAAATTCATACTTTCGTATATCCTTCTAACCGAGTTTATTAGCCTTGAAATTAAATCTAGGCTACAATTTGTATACCCAATAGCATTATGTTATTAATTCTTAATATTTATATTTAAAAAGAAAAAATTTAAACTTTAAAAACTTTAAAATCTATATTTAATAATTCTTTAAGGTTTTATATATTAATATATTATACTTTTAAAAATATATATTAAAGAATAAAAAGAGCTTTTTTAAATAGCTAAATATAATCTTAATAAAATTATATTATAGAAAAAAATATTTCTTTATATAGCTTTTTAGTATATAAATAAATTATTTTAATTAATATTTAATTAATTCTAACTTTAATAAAATATTTTTATTAAAAAACTTTTATTTATAAATTAATTTTTATTAAAACTTTTTTTAATATAAAATTATAGCTTTATATAAGAGCTAGAAAGTAGATATAGAAAGAGCTAGAAAGTAGATATAGAGTAGATTGCTCTTAGATTTAATTAAGTAAATACTATTAAGTTATTATTATAAAGTTATAAAAGACTAAAATAGATAATTTAATTAAAAAGAGTGATTTTATTAATAGATTATAGTAAATTTAGAATCTTTATTTATTATTATAATTATTATATTATATATATCTATCTATGCAAAATAGCTTAAGAAAAACCTTTATTTTTATAAGCAAATCCTAGCTTAATAAATCAAAAATATTAAAAAACTTTAATATTATTAAAAAGCTTAAAATTATAGCTATTTAATAATATTATTTATTTTAAAATTATAGCTATTTAATAATATTATTTATTTTATTTAATTTCTTTTTATTCTTTTATTATTAAAGAATATTAAAATAAAATTTATAAATAATATTTATAAAAAATAATAATTTAAATTAT
>JACBYL010001094.1:0-14639 GCA_015266385.1 Trichoderma oligosporum | reverse complement strand
TCTATATCTCTCTCTGTTCCCCCTTATTTTATTGTAATGCCAACTGCTACTGTCATAAATCCTCATCATCAGCATTTCCCTCCAATCGATACCTTCCCACAACATCACCACCACAAAACACCATCATCACACTCTTCCCCCTCAGCCATCATGCCTCACGCCCACGAGACAAAGCCCCTCTGGCTTATCCAGCCACGCCTAGATGCAGGCGAATATCGTGACAAGCTCATCGGCAGCGTCGTCAAATACCCAGATCTCCCCACGGAGCGACACATCCCCTATCGCACGACCAAGCTCCCCCGAGAGATCGTCTCCAACCTGGACCCTAAACCCGTGCAGGTGCGCAACGTCAAGTTTTGGACTCGGCGTATCAAAGACGCCGGTGTATCGGCGTCGCTCAACGAGATTCTCGAGGCGTTCGTCGATAGGGCCAAGGAGGATAGCAGTGAAAAGATGGCCACAGTGGCGCGGATATGGCACATGGATTCACCAGGCGAGAAGTTCAAGGAGCTACTCAAGGACAAGCAATACTTTGAAGAACTATTTGAGCTATTGCGAAGCAACCACGACCAAGGCTACTTTGTCACTGATATCATCACCCTAACAAACATGGAAATCAACGACTCAAAAGGCCGCGCATCAGGCGTCGGCGCATCCGTCAAAGTCCCCGCCCCAGACCCCAGCTTCAACCCCAACGTCGGCGCGGGAGGCCGCTTCCAAGTCGTCCGCGAAAAGGGCTACTCAGCATACTACGAGGAAGAAACCATCGTCTTTCTCGGCTACCGACTCGTACGGCTCGAAAAAGTAGACGGCACAAGGGCGAGGCTCAGCCGCATGTTCCTTGGACAAAAGTACGGCTTCACCGTGCGCGATGGGTTCGATTACTGGCCGGAGTTGGTGGAGAGGGCTGTGGAGGGCAATGCGGAGCCGTTTTTGGCAGTGGAGACGCCTAGAGTGGAGGAGGTTAAGGAGATTGGAGAGGAAGAGGCCGCGTTTGATGAGATTGTAGAAGAGTTGGGATTTGATTTTGAAGTGGTGGGATGAAGGAAGTGGATGGTGTTTTCCGTTCTTTATTATTTGGCATGTTGTAAGTTTCTTTCAACATACATTGTTTCGGATGGGAAAATTCATAATCTGGGGCGTTGATGGGATTCATGATATATGATGGACAATAATACTGCATTTATTAGAGCAAGCGAGATACCACAAGACATTACTTTTCAACTCTTTTGAATTTACTTGGAATTTACAGTGCCTACCGTATCTCCGCAACGCAAAAGTCTGAAATAGAGCAGTAGGAGGGATGAGGTGGCTATATATTCTTGATGACACTAATCCAAGTTTTACTGGGTATATAGTATGGCCAGCACGGATGACTTATTGTTCCTAAGAAGAAACTTGATTCAAATGGGATGCCATCGTGGATGATATAGAATTCACAGATTGACTAGACAAAAATATTACTGCCAAATTGAGAGCCCTTTACTGTTTAACAGCTATCTACAATTCTTGCTACCTAAAAGTATCGTCTCTGGGCCCTTTTTAGGCCTGCCCCCGGAAAACAACGCGGCTAAATCAAAAGAGGCAGAATAGTAGAGACAAAAAAAAAGTAGTCGCAGTTCACCAGGACCTTCAGAGGGTGGTATCATGTCCTAATTCTCCAAGGTATTCCGTGCAAATAATCCATCCATGGCAGAAAAAGAGAAGTCCCATTCTAAAGCTCAAGAAAAGGGACGGTGCCACATACAAAAGACAATAGGAAAGAAAAGAAGAAGATAAGCCAAGTGTGTAACCGTGGTGGTGATCGATTCCAATGCTATACAAACTCCGAAGCGCCCGTGAGTGATATATAAGAATGTGCAAGTGTGCGTATATGTGTGTGGGTGCGCGCGTGTGTAGGTGTGTGTGGGTGTGTGCGTGCGTGGGTGTGTGCGTGCGTGTGGGTGAGTATAAGTAAGAGTGGTGTATGTGGGAGTGCCAATATTCAATAGCTCCGCCTTTGTTTCTTAGTTCAACCCTTGACTTCTTGCTTATGATATAATTGTGTTTGGGTTGGCTAAAGGCCTCTTGTTATGGAGGTCTAGTCTTTAATTTTTCGTCAATTCATTTGTTGAACGGTGAAAGGAAGCTTGTTCTTTCAACGAGACTAAATGGTCTTAGCTTGATGAGGAACCGCTCTCTGAATTCTGATTCGAGCCTTCAGATTCAGAGCTATCGCTTCTTTCACGTCTAATCGGGCCAGCCCCTTGTTGTATCGCATCACTGTAACTTGGAACAGGATCCTGTGGTGGAGTGTATCGGCCGTGTCCTGCAGGCCTTACTGTTGCTGATGATTCACCTCTGCTGCGAGTCATGACACGAATAAGAGGCGTATTCTCTTCTTCACTATCGGTGCTATATCGATGGCTGCGATCCTCATTGAGAGTGGGGCTTGAATAGTCCGGTGGTGGGTTGGTTGCATCTTCGAGGTGGAGCTGTAAAGGATTTCCATCAAAGTGTTGCTCCTGTGCTTGTTGTATGCTGCTACTAGCCTCACCACTCTCATCCGAAGGCACGAGTTGAGCAAGCGAGATGTCGGTTGGACTCCTGACCGGCCCAGGGCTAGTGGGAGGGAGAACCCGGAAATTACCGCTCCGTGATCGACCATGCTGTACATTCAAATCATTTTCACCAACCCTAACACTGTATGGTGTGCCGCTCACGGAATGTCGATGTATTCGGCCCTGCGAGGAGGTAAAGCCATCCTTGGTGCCGGTTTCTAGAAGAATACTGCCTTGCTCAGAACCGTACGGGGGCGGGGGGGCCAAGCTACCCGTCACAGGGGCCAGACCCCATTTCTTGACGTTTGCTTCAATAAAGACGAAACCAGATTGGCCAAAGTTGACATGAACATTTGCAGGGCCATTGGCTCCAATAGCTGGGAAGAAGTTCTGTGATTTCAGCCCATGGACCACTTCTTCGAGCTTCTTGCCATTTCGGGTGAAGAAAACGACGCCAGTTCGGGGTCTATACCCAACACCCACAACATCGCCAGAGACAATCGGAGGACCATATGGGGTTCTGCTGAACGGTTGATTGTAGTGTCGCGAGCCGTTTGAGTGGTAAGCAACGGAGTACTTGTGGTAACCTACGGCCAGTCGTTAGATTTTTACAAGATTGCAATATTTGCAGTTGTTCAAGCTTGGAACTTACCAGGTAGTCGAAAAAGCGGGTAGGGTTTGGTAGCCATACCAATAGCAAGGAGCGTGTTGTCAGGCTTGTCGTATACCTTGGCCTCCCAGTAGTAGACGTCGTTCTGCTTCGGGACTGGCAGGTTGCTCATGACGGTACACTCGGAGTCGAAAAACTCAATCTCGGTTCGAGCTTCTACAAAGCAATTTGCAATTTCCAGCTCAGGCTCAAACTCCCATGCCGAAACACCCTTTTCTTGAATAGCGAGGTATTGCGAGAGCGAAATATCGGTTTGTGCAGACTCTGGAGGATTTGAAGTAATGAAAGCTAGAATTTGAAGACAGTCAGTATTTTTTTTTTTTTGGTCTCTGGCAGCGATAGGTAGACGGCAGAATGCGCAAGCAGGTAAATAAATAAACGTACCTTTGGCTCTCAAGTACTCCGTCCTCGACATGTCGTCCATATTCTCCAAGGCCTCAGCCTCTTCTCTCGCAAACGCCTGTTCATCGTCATATTCGCCCGGACGGCCGATGCGATCGAGAATAATGCGACCAGAGCCAGCACACCCAGATGCCCAGAAGATGAATATGACGAGAAAAATGAGGACGATGGAGCCGAATGAGGACACGAGGCCGATGATGACGCCCGTTAAGGCCGAGGATGGTGACGTCGTCATTGTGATGGAGTATCTAAATAAGACCGAGTCGATGATGTAGCAAGCAAAGATAATAATCTAGCATTCGCTCCAGCGACACACACACAAATAAAATAAAATAAAAAGGTCTCAAAAGAGGACAGCTTGTTGTCGTTAAGAAGACGAGAGACGGCGTCACGGCCGCGACCGTCGCGGCCCTGTGAGATTGTCGACTGCTGATTGTCTGTGGTGAGGCGGCCTGCGGGGATGTTGCTCCAATCTGATCGACCTACAGCGTCGAGAACAGAACACGGCCGCGAGTGTTTCGAAGGTCAAAGCCCGTAATGCAGCGCAAAATCGAGAATAATCCAATCACTCGTGTGATGGGAAAGATGCGAAAAAAAACAAAGAGAAGAAAAAAAAAAATCTTTTGTCGGACCGTTCCGGAACTGCCGCTACCAAATGGCGAAGTTGATGGGGGAAGGTTTGGTTTTGGGCGGCGGACAACGGACGTGTGCCTCGCCAACCGGGAGGGAAAAGCGAACTCGGGCGAATAACGTATTGAGTTGTATGTACTTCGTTAGTTGTAGTCGTAAGTCAAGTACCACCACTAATAGAGTATGACTACTACTCTTCTAGGCACTAAGGTTACTAGCAGTCACTAGCAGCACAGCCGTAACACCCAACCACAAGCACTAGATTTCCCGCAGGGGCCCTAGAACCCAAAACCAACACTGAAGCTAAAAGCAAGAACCCGTGAGGCAAAGTAAAAAAAAAGAAACGGGGGATGAGAGGCGTCCGATGCCAGCGCACGCAGAGAAGGAAAAGAAAGAGAAGAAAAAAAAAGAGATATTCAAATAATAAAAATGATAATATAAAAGTGCAAAGTGCAAAAAAAAAAAGGGGGGGAGGCGATTTGTGTAGACAAAGGAGAGATATATCTTGAAGGGACCAAAAAAAAAAAGGACGAAGAAGAAAAGAAGTGATCGGATAAAGAGAAGTCCAAAGTTGGGGAATTGGACGACCGCGATGCTAGCGGGGGTTTGAAAGAGAAGAGAGAGGGAAGAGTAAAAAGCTGGACGAACGAGGAAAAAAAAAAGGTGGAGATGAATGGCGGCAGTACGGAGTAATGGGATTACCACCATCGAAAGTTAAGGTACATTACTTGTAGTGACATGGAATGTCAGGCCAGGCTGGAGAAGCCCTACAGTACACGATACTTTCCGTTCATAAGATCGCATGCTCGCGCCGGTGGGGAGAGATACTTAGAGTTGTCGCTGTGGAAGATAGAGTTTTCTGTGGCGGTCCAGTGGCTAAGTCTATCTGAATAGCGGGGAAGCAAAGGTACCACTATGGCTCCAAGGCCATTCCCCTGTTGGTCGCCTCTCCCTTGCTTATTGGTACAAGTACCTACTCCAATACGCCTCGCTGCTTTAGTAGCAACTAAGGTACTACGAGTAACTAGTAGCGGGCTGTGTGACGCAATGGCATACAAACAAGTTTATAGGTACTTGGTTAAAGATTTGTGGTTAGCGGATGAGAAAAATACTTTGAAGCAATTTAACTGCTAGCAGCTTTTGAAATGAGACATAAAAAAATTCTAATCAGAGACATTGAAATCCAAATCTCAGGTTAACTAGTACTAATAATACTTGAATACTTGTACCGCTTTCTAGATAGGTAGTACTTTTCACTATTGAGTACTCCGTTAACCCCTCGCCCCCCCCCCCCCCTGCAGTTTCACCCTGCGCACAGCCCAAGTTTCAACTGCCTCGTCCGCTGTAACAGTCAGTGCCTGTCAATGCTTATGCGTGCCATTTCACCTCAGCACAGCACAGGGTTCACCACTAGTACAGGTGCTATGCTATTCATAGTACAGGCAGCTTTCAGCTCCGGCTTTCAGCGCGCTACTACCCCCGTAAGACTCTGTACTTATTTATATACTCGTAGGTAGTCGATGAGTTTGCCAGATCGATCATCAATAAGAATCTAACTATCACCACTCTCATATTCATTTCATAAGCAAAGCATAGACGCAATAAAATTATGAAAGTAAAAAGGAAATAATCTAGAAATCATCTGGTATATAAATTGTATTTGACAATTAATCTTGTAGTATTGTGTGTTTTCATTCATACTCACTTCGTTCGTTGCGTTACTTTACATGACCAAGGTACCTAAGATAAGTGATATAACGTGCAAAACAAAAGAAAGACAGACATTCATCCCTCCCTCCCCATTCCTCATCAGATACTAATAATAGCGAGTTAAATTGGAAAACAAAAACAAAAACAAAAACAAAAACAGAGCAACTGCTTTATGTTAAATAAAAATAAAACCATCAATTCATCCATATTTGCCATGCCTTTATTGAAAACCCCCATTCCCATCTTCTGTCCCTCTCCATTTAGGCATCAGTGTCCTCAGTATTGCCACGGCGGTATCCATTCTTGGTCCTCCTCGACCTGCGCTCCTCCCTCTCCCTTCTTCTCTGCTCCCTCAATTCAGGCATCGGGTGGTGATAGCTCTTGGTGCCAACCTCGCTGTCCGGTTCTTCCTCAATGATGCTTTCACCAAGTGTAGTCGAACCGCCGGTGCCACTGCCGGTAGCGGTGCTGGACAAAAGACTTTCGCTCAGTTGACTGTTAGTTACTGCACCCTCAGCCCGCTGATAGCTAAAATCCCTTTGGGCCGCTTTGCCCGCTTCTCGCAGCCTTCGGGCCTCTGCACGTAGCCTTTCTGATTCCCTATTCTCTCTCCGGTCGGCAGTCGAATACACCTTTCGGATACCTCCGCTCTTGGGTGTAGTTTTGGGGGCAGCAGCCTTGACAGGCGTCGAAGTAGGCGTAGGTTCACGGTTCTCCAGCAGCTCAGACGTTGCGCCAACAGAAGACTCAGCCGGGTTCGTAGATCCTTCCCATTCAGAGCCTTCAGGTTCCTTATTCAGACCACCGACGCGAGCAGGCTTCTCATGACGATAACTACGTAAAAGCTTCTTGGCTTCCCGCTCTGCTTTCTCGTCCACGACACCCTCATTCTCAAACGTAGCAGTCTGCTTCTGCTTCTCTCCGCGTCGCTTTCTGCGTTCAGTCTCTCGTGCCTCCCGCTTCTTCTTGCGCTTCTCACGAGCAAAAATGTCGCTAGCTCCTGCGGTGATACCGCTCAAAGCAGTGCTTTCCGTAATAACAGTGGTGCCATCATCATGATTATCATAGTGTTTGTAGACGCTGCCACCCCCCAGATTGGTTGGCGCAGTGGCTCCAGAAAGCACCGTTCCGTTGGGTCCCGTCCGACGCAATACCGTAGACTTGTAGTCATCCCAATCATTATCTTTGAAATAGATGCCTCCGTTTTTAGCCCAGAAGAAGAACCAAATGCCGGTCAAGACAAAGGCAACACCGATGAGGGCAAAAAGGAAGAAGAAACCAGCATTGTTGATATTGTGAGGGTCGAGAACACCGTCGGATGGATCATTGGTTTGTTTAGATACTCGTGCGAAAAGGCGAATTCCCTCAGCGAGAGGGCCATCCGGAGGATTGCCACCGAGGGAGTTGTCGGCATCGATGACATTAACAGTCGGTGTGCCAGCGAGGGCTTGTTCGGCACTGACCAACGCCGGCGCCATGGTGATGACTGCTTATTCTTTTCTGAAATGAGATTTATCGGAAACGGAATGTGAACTGTCTCTCAATGATGAAAGAAGAAGAAAAAAAAACGAGGGATGGGCCGGATGCAACAAAAGTGATGCACGCCAGCACTGGCTGGAACGAAGTCGTATTGGCTAACCAATACCCAAGAGGGTTCTTGGCGGTGCCTCTGTTGGACGAGTTGTAGATATTATTTCCACTATTGACGATAAATGGAATCGTCGTCACTTGTCAGGCATGAAAAAAAATTAAAAATAAAAAGGTCGAAGACTTAAGAAAGTAACAAAAAAAAAGATAAATGAAAACATACAACAAAGGCGTATGTGGTTAGGCAGAATGGGTAGCGGGGGGCTGTTCCTACAGAAACCACAAAAAACACCGTGGCTGGGGTGGTCGTGAAGGTTGCAGCTTACAAGTACAAGTAGCGTAGCTAGCTGACCACTCATGTATGATAGACAAGCCGAATTATTTGCTGAATAATTTGCAGTTGTATTTTTCTTTTTTCTTTTAAAGCGTCTTGAAAGTCATTCGTACCTCGTACTGAGTATACATAAAAGGTTTTTTGACATCTGTAAATTCCGTAGGCAATCATCTCTAGCTACCATTATTGTCGTATCTCACGGTATTTGTACGTATAACCTCTGATGACGCAAGAAAGTAAATAGCCAGAGGTGCTGACCTGGCAACGCCCCACAATATCGATCGATCCAATCATGCTCCACTACACAGACTAGTTTCACTTTAAGCATCATCTTGTGGGTGGCTTCTCTGGGTAGGCATCAGAGCGGTCATTGAATTACAAGGTACAGAGAGTACGAGTACTGCACACAAAATACGCAGATAGAACTCATTCGTATTAATATAAGTTTAATGAATGATTTTTTTTTTTGTTGGCCTCACATAGATGAGGCGTGCATAACAAAAGGCAACATTACTCGAAACTACTATGATCCACACTGAGCTACGTGGTGGCTTCTCAGCTTCTTTGATTCACCGCCTGGCAGGTTCCCTGCATATACAGTGCGAATACAAAGCACACGGTACTACTCGTACATTGCTGCTGTAGATGTGGTGCAACAGCCCTTATAAGACCTCTGCTTAGAGCATATGCTGCTTATATGAACTCAAAATGTTTTGTAGCATAAGGTAGGCAAAAGACAGTCATTCATTTCATGAGCAAACGTGAGGGGCTAGAAGAAACTGAGAAAAACCAAAAGAAAAAGAAAAAGAGTTTCAATAAACCAAACACATGCACATCACATACGTAAATCGTAAAAATAAAATAACTTTTTCCATCATCAAGTCATGAAAGAGCTTGTCAAGTCAATCCCTCTCCATATAACCAACCAAACAGCATGCTATCCAAACACCCCCCCTCTTTCAAAATCTACTTCGTAAAAACATCATACCAATATCGACTTTCCTTGCAGCATCTTGTTTATCCATTGTATCACGCCCTCCTCAAGCCATGCATGCATGCACCTCCTCGCATTAATGCGTGCTAGCCCACAAGGGTAAGCCGTGAGGGGTATATGAGCCAGCTCGAGGGCACGTGGTCGCAAATCATAACACTTTTCCCGAGAAGAAAGAAAGCGGAAAAGGATTTGTCTTAGAAAGAAAGCGGAAAAGGATTTGTCTTAGAAAGAAAGCCGGAAGTGCACGGCGAGTAAATGACATGCCAGTTGAGAAACAAAGAGGAGCCCCCTCGTGTACGGCAGAGGGAGTGAGAGGGGTGTGAACCCACATTGCTCGTACATTCTATCGCTTTCGTAACGTTGATGAGATTGATCATAAAAAATAATAAAAATTCAATAGTTTTCCTCCTCTTAACACCAAGCCCACTCACTATTGGCAATAGAAAGATTATTGACAAAACCAAACATCTTGAGTCATCATGTCTTCCACAAATTGCTAGAGTTGGGAAGAGCATAGGTGAAGAGAGAGACGCAGTGCTTGAACAATGTAAAGTTTTGTGCCCTAGAGGAAACAAAGCATAGCCTCCTTGGAGACAACATCATTTCCCCCAACTGCAAGACCGGGGGGGAGGCGTCAGGCCAGCTTCTCCCTGTCCACCCAGTCCAACAGAAAAATTACCTCACCGACATTCCTTGCGGTTGACAGTGCGCTTGAGGAAGAGACAGACAGTATGCCAAAGAAATAAACCAAAAGAAGAGAAATGAAATAAACCAAAAGAAAAAGGAAATGAAAAAGAAAAAGAAATGAAAATGGAAATGAAAAAGAAAAGAAAAGAAAAAGAAAACGATAAAACTAATAGAAAAAGCCCAAGCGCGTGTACCATAGATTTTGCCAAGTAGAAAGCGCACAATATCCTTCCATCACCAACTATTTCGGGGGTATCAGAATATTTTTGCCGCCATAATATAGCGATAGGGTATATGAACCACCAAGACAAGCATAGGATGTGAAGGAAATGAGAAGAGAAAAGAAGACGGAAATAGAAACAGTTATGAGAAAGAACATGGAAAAAAAAAACCCCCCAGAAATAAAATAAAATAAAAGAAGCATGAAATTTCGTTAGCGGATACTATGAAAAAGGAAGCTGAGTAAATAAGACTCTGCAACGCTTGCTCTCACACAAGTTCTATATCGGGATAGATGCAAGATAGAACATGACTTTTTGTTATTTCATTGTCGTAGCGTAATTCGTCAACTTGTCAATGTTTTGTTTCATTATTATCGTTATCATCAATAAAAGTTCGAGGCTGCAAGCGACGGGTCATACGGGGCATGATCATAGGTGATTGGCTCATATGGAGCATGCTCGTACGGGGCGTGGATCGGAGAATAGATCCGACTGTGAACATCGGATTGACTGGTCGCACGGGGACGATGCGGTAATGCTTTACGATCCATGCGAGTGCTGCGCGCATCATCAAGCTGATAAATGGTGCTTTCTTTATCACTGCCAGCACGAGAAGGACCTGCCGCTCCTCCTCCTCCTCCTCCTCCTCCTCCTCCTCCTCCAGTTCCGGGTCCAGCTCTGCCGCTGCTGAAAGTGATTTCACCTCCATCGCACTCAATTTGGGCCCCGGGAACCCTGACAACCGCTTGTCCAGAGACTTTGATTGTGAAATCATCGTTGTTGTGACCTGCTGAAGATTGTGTGGTGAGGCCAGTTGTGTGGCTTCGCTTGTAGTCACTTTCGTCGTGGCTTCCGCTGCTTCGGGTGGATCGGCTGCTAGCTAGCTCCCCACGCTTCGATGCCTTGCGCAGCGATTCAGCAGTCAAGGGCATTGGTGGACCACCGCTCACATCTTCTTGGTAACGCAGAGCATCAAAATACCTGTTGTCTTCTTCGAGGCTCACACCCCCCGATTCATGGGGGCCATGTCCATACATGGACGAGCGGCGGCCCCGGTTGCCAGCGGGAACAATATCATAACCATTTTGGTCATAGGCTAAAGAGTTGCGCCGAGCTCGGGTAAGAGCAGTACGGCGCTGGTTAGGAGGCATGTCATGGTAGAAATCCTCTTCACCCAAGAAGTCATCATCATCAAAGGCCTGCTGATCTACAAAGCCAACAGACCTGCGGTGCGATGGCGGTGGTCGTTGGCCATGGCGAGATAGAGGACGCTCCCGCGCCTGCTCCCGTGCTTGCTCCCGTGCCTGTTCCCGGACTGACTCTCGTGCTGATTCTCGGGCTTGCTCACGGGCTTGCTCACGAGCCTGTTCACGGGCTTGTTCGCGGGCTTGTTCGCGGGCTTGTTCTCGGGCTTGTTCGCGGGCTTGTTCTCGGGCAGACTCCCGTGCAAACTCTCGTGCTTGTTCTCGGGCATGCTCACGACTTGATGAAGGTGGCTTAAAGCTGCCTGTTGTTGGCCTAGCTGATTGAGTGCGCTTGGGAACAAAGTCAGGAGGTGGCATCTTCTTGCGATCGTCCGGCGGTCCTTTCTTGGCACGTGAAGGACGGCGAGCAACTCTCTGGGGCGGTTCCTCCTCAAACTCGTCGTATTCATCAGGAAAATAACCCATACCAGAGGGAGGTTCATCAAAGCCCATAGCAGAAGAGGGTCGTCCATCGAAACGATGCCTGAGATGTTCTCCTGGAGGTGGCGGCCCCATGGGCCCATCAAAAAAGAAGGGAGGGCCCATAGGTGAGGGTGGCATACCATGCATTGGAGAAAACATGTTGGGCGGAGGCGGGAAGCTACCAGCCGAGAATGGTCCAGGAGGAGGTGGTAGAGGTCCAATCCAGGTCATATCCAGAGGGGGACGTGGTGGCTGACCGGCATAGTAGCTTGCAGGTCGAGTGTTGGCACGAGGCCGTGGACCAGAAGCAGCAGGTTGCTGAACTGGTTGCTGAACTCCGTAAGCAGCTGGATCTTCAATGCGTCCTCTCCGGTAACCAGCCTGTGAGACGACGGGTTGAGATGCAGCATGCTTGGGGGGAGCTGGGCGTGTCTTTTTGAGGGCCTTTGGGTCCCTAGGGTCTCGGGCATCTCTGATATCTCTGTTGGGATCGGGACGCACCCTCCTGTGCTCCTCATCCTCTCTAGGCTTCCTCTCCCGCCTCTGGCGTTCACGATCCCGCTGCTCTCGATTCAGCTCCCGGGGATCACGACGAGGCTCTCGGTCTTTGCGTGTTGGGCGTCTGGGGTCAGCAGGAGCGGACCTTATTTTCTCCCGATTGACCGGTGCGGGCGTAGAGTCAGAGTCGGAGAGGCTACTGCTGCTAGAGGCGGTTTCATCTTCGGAGTCGGACGGTATAATACGTCTGTCACCTCGTGGCTTACCAGTGTTGGATCGCTCGGGGCTTCTCGGCGCCTCTGATCTGGCGTATCGTCGAGTGCTTTCAACACCAATAGTGCTGCCTATATCTTCGTCGACGTCCTCCACGTAGCCTACATATACGTCCTTGGAGTTGGGCATATTGTGTAAATCGAATATTTGATTACCCCTGATAGGAGCAAATAGACGGCCAAAAAGCCTTTTTCTTTTTGGTTCAGAGAAGAAAAAAGAAAGAAAGAAAAAAGAGCCGCACTAGGGCGGGGTGTCGATACCGTCCGAATTGCCGTTCAAACAAATCAACAGTGTGAAAGGTTGGCGTCGTCTGGGCGGGGCGAGTAATCAGTTAATCAGGCGATAGATGATAGCATATAGTTTCGCCTCTATTAGCGCATGGAATGAAAAAGCGAAAAGCGACAGCGACGAAGAAAAGTAAGTCGATTGAATATTTGGGACCAGCCAAGACACACAATGTGTGAGTAAGTAAGGTATTGATGGATGGAAGGTGAGTAAGTAGAGCAGAGTAGAGTAGAGTAGAGTAGAGTAGAGTGATGAGAAGAGATAAGATGAGATGAGCCCCTCTATCAGCGATGGGGCAGGGCAGTCTAGGATAATAAAGGAAGAAAATGGTAGCACAGCAAGCAAAAAAAAAAAAAAAATTCTTCTATTTTTTTCCTTTTTCGCCTGCAACCTTGTCGACTGGAAACAGACCAACGGACAACGCAGTAGCGGCTGTGTCGAGGTTTTAATCGCCCGTCGTTGCTGATCCAATGGTGGGAAAGTGTGTGCAGTTTGTGCCAGGCAGGGCAGCCAGAGGAGGGCGGGAATTGAGGGGGTGCGAGTACGAGAAGTCGAGAGAAAAGGAAAAAGTTGTGTGAGTGGGGTGGAGGAGTGGGAGATGCGGGAGCGAGACGCTGCGAGGGGGTGCCCTTTGGTGTTTGGAGTCTTGGAGTCTGGAGTCTTGGGAGTTCTGCCCAGGCGTCTAGAGGGAGGGAGGGGGTTGCTCTAGGGGGTTGCTCTAGGGGTTAATGCGCTGTCTCTCCGCTAGATCTTCTGGTGCGTTGTGCGCCGTAGGCTGTGTGTCAAATACTGTGCTAGTCATGATTTGTACTTGTATGGGTGGACAAGACAAAGACAAAGACAAGACAAGAGAGAGAGAGAGAGAGAGAGAGAGCAGCGCAGTATGGAGTTGAGTTGTACAAAGTCGTAATAGTAATAGTAATCATGTCGTAAAGGGAGTAGCTTAGGCTGCAAATGTCCGTGAGAAAAGAAAAAAAAAGGGAGAACACAAATGACGATGAAGTTGGAGAGATGAGGTCAAAGCAAGAAAGAGGACTGTAATTGCCTAGCAGCAGCACTGGGCAGAGGGTGGTGTGTTGCAACACTATCGCGCCATGGACAACAACAACAACAAAATCTACTTACTACGAGTTATGTATCTGTGTCTCACAACACATGAACGAAGTAGGACTCTACAAGGTACGCACACATATTGTAAGTTCCCGTAGAAATTCGTGAATGAATGAATGGAACGACATAGCCTTTATCCACCCACCTATTCTCTCTTGATACTTGGTACACGCTTGCAGCCAGACCGAAGCATCCTTTGTTTGAGCTACATACTACCTACGAAACTACGAAACAAGAACTAATCCTTATCGACGGTGCGTAATCCAGTCCAAGTCTCGCAAGCTGCACAGTGCGTGCATCGGCAGCTAACGAGCGCCTGACCATCCGTCGCACCCCCTTCTAGTAACTCCTAGCGGTCTCATCCACAGCAGAACGACAAGACCGACGGCGGAGGTGCCGCACCACCACCACCAGCTTTCAAAGCAAAACTTGCACTTAACGATAGCGACGACGGCAGCTCAGCGAATAGGAACACGCGCGATGTCGCCGTAGCGACTCCACGAGCAGGCGACGGCACCCCGGGGAGGGGGGGGGGGGCAGAACCAAGCAAGGTCAGGAGAACCATTACTTGTACTGTACGAGGGAAAATTCGAGACAATGTGGCAGGATGTGAGAAGAAATTAAGAAAATAAAAATGTGATGCGAGAGCTCAAAACTGTCGCGAGAAGCGCTCGCCAAAGGAACATGACATGGAACAGGCAGCGTTGCGGGACAATGTAATGCAATGCTATACGGAGTACATGTATCTCAGTACATGCTACTCCGTAGAGGGCCATGGAAAAGAATAGTACCATGTAGGTTCGAGCAGGGATATCGCTGGTGTTTGATTGGATGTCTTGGAAGAAGTCTTTTGGGGGTGTCCCTTCAATTCTGCTGCATTCTTCATTCATTCACCCTCTAAGCTCTCCCTCAGATAACAAAAATAAAGATGCTTGTACTTTGCATCTGCTAATGACGAATGGATGTATTTCTGCACGCAGTAAGAATTCTAAAATAAAAATAAATAAATAAATAAATAAATAAATAAATAA
>JACBYL010001093.1:0-50713 GCA_015266385.1 Trichoderma oligosporum | reverse complement strand
AATATTAAAGATATTTTATATAATTCCTTTCTTAAAGTTACTTTTATTTAGTATTTTATATTAAAAGAAAGAATAAAGTGATTATTAAAGTTAAAGAGAAGACTCTCTTTTAAAAATAATACTTTAATAAATAGTTTATATAGATAGTGATTTAATAATAAACTTTTCCTTTAAAGCCTCTATCTTAATTATTAAAAAGGAGAGTCTATTTAAATAAAAAGATTTAAAGATTAAATATATAAAAAATAGCTTTAAGAGTTAAAATAAAGAGAAGAATAAATAAAGATATAGATTTGATTATAAGCTTTTTTAGTAAGAAACTGAATTTTTCAATTAGCTAACTATATCTCCTCCAGACTTTAAGAAAGAGAGGAGGTTTTAAAATTAAAAGAAGGAAAAAGCTAAATACATTTAGGTGCTTTAGGCATTATAATTTAAACTTCCGAGAAACAAGCGAAAAATGTGGGACTAAAATGATAGCACCTCCCTTCACCTACCTAGTACTAAAAGGTACTTTGTCCCTCCGGCCAGGTGAAAACCCCCCACTGCGTTTTCCAAACATAGCGGTCGGCCCACATTAATCTTTTTTTTGATAAGGATTTTGATTGCTTATCAGGATTTGCGCTTCCTCCAAATTTTCTAGCATTAGCTAAATGCTCTGGACACTCATTTCAATCCGCCATAAGAATTTCTACTCCGGAAGATGGCAGCAGTATATAAATCACTGTCGAAAGGCGACAGCGAAAAATCCGAAACGCCACGCAATGGCATCAAGAAGAACAAACAGAGAGTGCTGATCTTGTCTAGTCGAGGCGTCACCTACAGGCAAGTCTTGCATTTATCAGTCGATTCTTTATCCTTTTTCTGACTTTGTTTCAATAGGCATCGCCATCTTTTGAACGATATTGCCTCTTTGCTTCCCCATAGCCGGAAAGATGCCAAATTCGATTCGAAGTCCAGGCTCGGCGAGCTCAATGAATTGGCCGAGCTCTACAACTGTAACAACGTACTTTTTTTCGAGGCGAGGAAGGGTAAGGATTTGTACGTGTGGCTGAGCAAGGTCCCCAATGGGCCAACAGTGAAAATGCATCTTCAAAATTGTAAGTTTCTAGCAATCGTATTTCGCGTGCTATGTGAGTGTCGTATTGACATATTTTCCAGTGCACACATTGGAGGAGCTTCACTTCACTGGAAACTGCTTGAAGGGCTCAAGGCCAATCCTTTCATTTGATGCTGCTTTCGAGACGCAGCCACATCTACGTGTCATTAAAGAGCTATTCCTTCACACATTTGGCGTTCCACAAGGAGCACGAAAGTCTAAACCGTTTGTTGATCATGTCATGGGCTTCAGCATTGCAGATGGGAAGATTTGGGTGCGAAACTACCAAATCAACGAAGTTGAACCGACTGCGTCTAAAGCTGAGGGTGAAGAGGATAGCCCTGATAAGCTTGATGCCGGCAAATCCAGAAATACCGACATAAACCTTGTCGAAATTGGACCTAGATTCGTTCTCACACCTTTAGTGATACAAGAAGGTTCTTTTGGTGGACCAATTATATATGAGAATAGGGAATTTGTTTCTCCAAACCAAGTCAGGGCTGATATTCGGAGGGCAAAGGCAGCAAGACATAATGCTAGGGCGGAGCAGACGGTTGGACGATTTTCCAAAAAGGGCGACCTAGGACTCCGATCCAACGGGAGTCAACTAGTTAAGGATGCGCTTGACAAAACGTCACTGTTTGCGTAATCACGGTGAAAACTAATGGTGGAATTGCAGAAAAAAAAATTGATTCTACATTGGCATGGCCCAGTATGTGGACCACAGTCAGAATTTCAATATATATTTGTCGAGGGTGGCGTACAAAGTGGATTACAAGGCACAGCATTCCTTCGCTTGGCAAATTTTTTAACAAACGCATTAAGATTGTTGTCGTATCAGATCAATGACTTGAACTGTTTGATCTTAGATATTAATATATTACAGGTATAGGTCGGAAAACTATGAAATCTGCACGTGAGTAGGAAGCAGAGGAAGAGCCTCAGATTGCCATCCTTATTCGAGAATGATTTACAGTGGGAGTATTAAGAGGCATCCATAAGGTATATTGCCTCCGGTAGTTGTACTTGTTTACTGAGAATGCTACTTGTAAGATACTGAGATGCCATCGTTTCCATACATAAGGTAACAAATTACCATATGTGACTTCTCAATCTATACTCATTCCATGTCTTCATACGAAGCTCACCTTCCATTCTACCTCGAGAATACATATTCAGAAGTGAGGCGACAAACTACAGAAATGAAACTTTTACAGCTGCGCCAGCACTGCCAATTTAAGCCCTGAAAAAAATTCGAAAGCAAGGCAGAATGCCAAGTTGTTGTAGTTCTCCTTTATCAATTTAGTAGTTCATGTTGCCGCGCACCAGCCACCAACACGGGGGGCACGTTCACTGTTGACGCTAACTGGCGCGGTAGCTAGTGGCGGGCGGCAGCGTCAGTTTCAACGCTCTCAAACCAAGCATCACCTCGCCATTTATGCAAATCCCAGGATCTAACCTTCGTCTCCCCCCTAGCTAGCGTTCGAGAGCCATACGACGGATAATTTATATTGAACCAGCTTATTACAACTGCTTTTAAATTAGCATTCCTAGAAGGCCATCCCTGTGTAAGCGCCGTCTCTGCATGCAGTTTTCTACTGGGCTTTCTCACAGCAAGGGAGCAGTCAATTTGGGAACAGGGCCTAGTTACTAGGGGCAAGGTGAGTTGGGGAATAGCGCTGCATTCACTCTGTACCGGTTTTTATGCTGAACTTCACGATTCTATTACGGCCCTAAATGGGCTTTATCTGCTATTGCCTGCATCGTTTTCAAATGCTTTTGCTACGTATATGTTGCTGCATTATTCCCTCATCATTTTTTCCCCCTCGCGCTTGTGCGTGATTCTCAATAGCGTGAGCGCTGCAGATAATTCTCACCATATATTCATGAAAATTGCTGCTTGAGCTCTATATGAACAGTGCTGATGCTACATTAGATCTACATATTGCTTTCGACTTGCCTGGTCAAGCAGCACTACCGGAGGCCGAAATTGATTGATACTGCTGCCTGGGGTCTGGGAGCTCTCACTCTGCTATTTCTGTGTGACACACTTTACCGCCAACGACTTGATTGTATCATGGCTGAAAATGTAGCTATGGAAACCGAAGATCATATCATGGGGGATAGCGATATGGCCAATCTCAACGGCCACGAAGGGGGGGCTCGAGTGGACGACGATGACACTGCCTCAGAAAGCATATATCACGACGAGAATGACCCAACCCTTCTAGAAGAGGCTGTTGTTCAAATACAGATGCGGCGTGGCCTACTTCCCACAGGTTGCTGTTACGATGATCGCATGAAGCTTCATATGAATGCTGACTTCAGTCCCAATTCACATCATCCAGAGGATCCCCGACGTATTCATGAAATCTTTAAGGCCTTTAAGAGAATGGGACTCGTCTACACGGGACCGGAATCGGAGCTTCCCCGAATTATGAAAGACTGCCCAACGAAGTACATGTGGAGGATTCCCGCTCGGCCTGCTACGCGAGAAGAGATTTGTCTCACTCATGCTCCAGAGCACTTGGCTTGGGTGGAGCGCCTCGAAAAAACTAGCACAGCAGAGCTTCGTGACATGACAAGGCGCTTCGATCAGGGCCGAGAATCTCTCTATGTTGGGAGCATGTCTTACCCTGCCGCACTTTTATCTGCTGGCGGTGCGATTGATACTTGTAAAAGTGTGGTCACTGGGCAAGTCAAAAATGCTTTTGCCGTTATCCGCCCCCCCGGACACCATGCTGAGTTTGACCAGCCTATGGGATTTTGTTTCTTCAACAATGTACCTGTGGCCATCAAAGTATGCCAGCAGGATTATCCAGATCAGTGTCGCAAAGTCCTCATCTTAGATTGGGATGTCCACCATGGAAATGGCACTCAGAATATCTTTTATCAGGACCCCAACGTCCTTTACATATCCATTCATGTGTATCAGAATGGCGTGTTCTACCCCGGAAAACCACCCAACCCCACGACGCCTGATGGTGGCCCAGAAAATTGTGGCAAGGGTCCAGGACTGGGTAAGAACATCAACATTGGTTGGCATGATCAGGGCCTGGGAGATGGCGAATATATGGCAGCTTTTCAGAGGATCGTGATGCCGGTTGCGAAGGAGTTTAACCCAGATTTGGTGGTCATATCCGCTGGCTTTGATGCTGCTGATGGAGATGAATTAGGAGGCTGTTTTGTTACGCCAGCTTGCTACGCTCATATGACCCACATGCTCATGTCCCTCGCAGACGGCAAGGTTGTCGTCTGCCTAGAAGGCGGTTATAACTTGCAGGCAATTTCAAATTCTGCGGTGGCCGTTGCGAGAACTTTGATGGGAGAACCACCGCCTAAGATAACTATTCCAAAGATTAATAAGGTGGCTGCTAGAGCATTGGCAAAAGTGCAAGCATATCATGCCCCTTACTGGGAATGCATGCGGCCTGGCATCGTTGATGTGCCTGATATGCAGTCACTCAATGCAGACAGACTTCACGATGTCATCAGGAACGCGCAGCGACAGGTCATGCAGTCAAAATATGGCATGATACCGCTTTATATACAGCGAGAGTTAATTTCCAAGTCATTTGAGAATCAAGTACTAGTTACCCCGAATTTACACGATGCACAGAAGATTATCGTCATTATTCATGATCCGTACGTACACAGTCAACCCCCCTTCCTTTCTTTTCCGACTCACAAAATTACAAGTCGCTAAATTTGGGGCAGGCCTCGATTATTAGCGCAGCTAGATGCGTTAGATACTACTCTAGATCCTCATAATGCATGGGTGGTGAGTTATAAGTCATCGGCATGCTATGACCATGAAAAATTATTTAACTGACTGCGCAGGTCGATGGGGTAATGGAATATATTGACTGGGCAGTTGCCCAGAAATTTGGAGTCATGGATATCAATGTTCCAGCTTACGTTACACATGAAGAGGTATATCCTATTGCCTTTCTTGCTCTTGGGAAATATTTGTCTAATGCTAAATATACAGGATATTGATGCATTTACTCCTGAGTTTAACGAAAAAGAGATCGAAGATCAGATCTTGTCTCTAGTTTGCTATCTCTGGGATAACTTTCTTCAACTATATGAAACCGACGAAATTATTCTGATTGGTGTCGGCAACGCATATCTTGGAGTAAAGGTTCTCCTAATAAATAGAGGTAAGACAGCTACGCCCAAGCTAGTAAAGTATCAATCGGGATTTAACAGTCACTAGATTGCAAGGATAAGATTTCAGGTATTGTCAACTTCGTGACTGGAAATCTAAGACCCATCAAATCCGATGTTGATAACGAACTTTCTTCTTGGTATAAGGATAGTTCGCGAGTCTATGTAGCAGCAGACCATGCATGCTGGTCCGATCCTGAATTAACAAGAAAAGTCCATAAGAGGAGGTTCGGAACTGTCGTACGCAGCAAGATGTTTGGGCTTAATCATATGATGCAAGAGCACGCCGACGAGACTCATCAGTGGATCTTAAAGAGAGTCACAAATTGCTCCAAAGGAGACACTACTGAGGAGGAGAAATCTTGAAGCCTCGGCTTGCCATCTATTACTTCTAGAGGCTGCTGTTTTGTTGGCTAACTCATGATTCTTTTTCTACGAAGAGAACTCTAAGGCGGAGATTATGGTAGGCTGGTGGCTTTCCTAATATCCCCGTTGAACCAAATAGGTTTTTTAATAAAAAATACGTGGTCATTAATATGAGATCATAATCTTCTTATATTAAATGAATCTAGAATTATATACGACGTATGTTGGGGTGATGTGATATGGCCAACAACCTTAGCCATGTAAATACTTGCCACGGTGGAGTTCGCTTGCGGGGGGGAGGACAGTAAGAAACATCCAGTCATGGACCCTCCTCAGGGTTTATCACAGAAGAATGAATGTCACGCAGATAAAAGAGAGCAAATAGTCAACAAGTTGGCAGCCTATTCCCCATTAAGATGCTCACTCATTTTGTCATAGGAAATTACACCCCTCCTAACCTTTACTTGGCCCTTGCAATCGTTCAGCCAAACATGACCCCACTAGTTGACAAGACGGCGGTCAATTCGGAAGCTCAATTGCTTTATGTATACCAATGCGGCGAGGCACTTCTTGGGTAGCAGTATCAATTAGCATAGCTCTGCCTTGCATACTCGTATACGGAGTATGTATGGGATCTCAAATCAGCTTCTCTCTTGTCTTCTCTCTTCTCTGGTAAGCAGGATCCTGCACCAAAGCAGTGGTAAAACCGGGTACCCGTCCTATTTGTATGGTTACAAACAAGAACTTCAACCCGAAATCAGGGCGCACGTTATTTGTATATCTGATCTAAATGAACAATCATTAGTACGCTGTGGCAATGATATCAAGTAGTACAATGGTATCTCCGGCTAGCTAAATCGGCAGCGTCTGTTTGTAGAAAGGCAAGCTCCTACTGCGTACTCCGTATTACCTACCGAGATGTCTTCCCGGCCAGAAAGAAGAGCCCCCCCACGGAGCAACTCCACATTTAACCCCTGTCACTTCAAGACAGGAGGATATTAAATAATATTAAAATTCAAAATTTGAGTATTTACTTATATGATTATATGAACTTTGCATTTTTCTTTATTCTTATTATTTAATAATCGATAAAAACTTCAACTGCTCGATTTCTTTTTTTCTGTTTTGAAAAAGAAAAAAAATAACCCCCCGTAGTATAGTACTCAGTTTGACAAATATTTAAGATTTTGTTTATACGAAATATTAATCTACAGCCCAAGTTATCGGCTTTGGCGGCTTAAGGTGGCGGCGGCTCTTCACTTAGGTCAGCAGTTGCCTCCCATTCTTTCTCCGCTCTACTCCCGAGTCCTTTGCCGTGATTTTAGTGCCGCCTTTCATAAACATGAGGAGCCTCTCGGCCCCCCTCACGGGTTGGGGGGACCTTGCTGAGCAACACAGACAAAGTCCAGTCCTCGATTCCGAAAATGTTGTCATGTAGGAGACAGCTGTTTTCTCTTCTTGCCTTTCCGGTAGCTAAATTTGCTTTTCTGATTATATTATAACGCTTGCTTTCCCTACCACACATCTAGTGTAATCCATTGACATCTATCTGATCTTATAACATCTCAGCTTACGCTTCCATTCTACGTTGAAACTAATAAGACTAAACGGTCGTAATCGGCCGTATACATAAGCGTGGTGTCTTTGTGTCTTTATTACATCTGTACTCATACTGAGGGAAACCATGTCTCCTGCTCTTGTGCGTCAAGATGTGTCTCACAACTATGATATTGGTACGGCCCTAATGGAGTTCCGTTAACAGCCAAGAGCAGCAGTATTTACTAACTATTTTTATGGCAGTAATTGTGGGAGCCGGCCCTGTAGGTTTGATGCTATCCACGTGCCTCTCTCGATGGGGCTACCGTGTAAAGCACATTGATAACAGACCAGAACCGACGGCGACTGGTCGAGCCGATGGCATTCAGCCTCGCTCTCTCGACCTCTTGCGGAATATGGGGTTAAAATCCGCCATAATGGCCCATAAACCTGCACGTGTTTATGAAGTAGCATTCTGGGATCCCTCGGAGCCTAGCAAAGGTATTGCCAGGACGGGTACTTGGGCCAGCTGTCCAAATTTCATTGACGCTCGTTATCCATTCACCACACTGTTACATCAGGGTCATATCGAAAGAGTCTTCATTGCAGACCTCGAGAAAAACGGGACAAAAATACAGCGGCCTTGGACAATCACTGGCTTTCACTCACGCGATCCTGAGGCTTTAGAATATCCTGTTCAAGTTAAACTTGAGCATGTTGATGGCACAGCAAAAGAGGTTTTAAACGCTAAATATCTCTTTGGTGGCGAGGGCGCGAGATCTTTTGTAAGGCAACAGCTAAACATCGGGTTCCAGCATAAAGATCCGATTGCATACGTGTGGGGAGTCATGGACGGAGTTGTCAAGACAGATTTCCCTGATATCAAGGTCGGCCCTCACATCTAAAGCTCCCCCTTTCGCCCTTTAGGACTTGATGCTGATTTCACCTCAGATGAAATGTACGATACGGAGCCAGCATGGCTCTATCATGGTCATTCCGCGCGAGGATAACATGGTTCGCCTCTATATTCAAATCGCGTCTTCTACAGATACGGACTGGAACCCAAGGAAGACAGCCACAGAATCAGAGGTACAAGCTTCTGCTAAGAAGATTTTGCAACCTTACTCTATTGAGTGGGAGCATGTAGAGTGGTATTCAGTCTACCCTATCGGCCAGGGAATATCGGATAAATATACTTTGGATCAGCGAGTTTTCTTAGGTGGAGATGCTTGTCATACTCATAGCGTAAGTGATCATTAAAAAAAGAGATCCCGGCTTCTATGACTTTTTATTTCTTTTTACAGAAACTAAGTTTCTCAATGTAGCCGAAAGCAGGGCAGGGAATGAATACAGCCTTTTTAGATGCGCTTAATTTGGCTTGGAAGATTCATGCTGTGGAGAGCGGCTTTGCAAATCGAGACATTCTCAAAACCTACGAGTCTGAGCGAAAAACAGTGGCAGAATCATTACTTGATTTCGATAATAGGTACGCCAAGTTGTTCTCCCAGCGCCCACCTGCGGCTTCCGAAGTCCAGGCTGCCTCAGAAACAATACCAAACGCAGGCCTCGAGGCCGACAACGCATTTATCAATACATTCAAGGAATCCTGCGAATTCACCAGTGGTTATGGCGTCTCATATCAACCAAACGCGTTGAACTGGTCCCCAAATCACCCGGCTCAGTCACCTCTCATACAACCAAGAGGTACAAAGTTGACATCGGGACGTCTTTTCGTAAATGCGGACGTGACGAGAGTTGTTGATGCTAATGTAGTCCACCTCGAACAAGAAGTACCGCTCAACGGGTCATTTCGGATCTTCCTATTTGCTGGAGATCCAGTGAAGAATCGTGTTGCACTCAGAGACCTAGCGAACAATCTAAATAGCGCTAAATCATTCTATACAGCATATATCCGACCTGATGTTGATCAAGTTTCGCACCACGAGAATCACAACCCACATAGCCTATTCTTCACGCTGTGTACCATATTTGCGGCAAAAAGGCACTGTATCGAGATCAAGCGAGATGCACCAGGCGTGTTGGCTTGTTATCGAGACCATATTTATGCAGACGACAAATGGGACCGTCGCGTGCCTGATTCGCAGGCACCAGCGCATGCCAAGATGGGCCTTGATGAAGAGAAGGGTGGTGTGGTAGTTGTTCGACCGGATGGATATGTTGGCATAGTCGCTTCTTTAGTAGAAGGTTCAGGCACCATTGAGGCGCTCAATGCCTATTTTTCGGCGTTTTGTACTAAGAAGTTTGGAAGTGCTACTTCCCAACTTTAGAGCATGGCACGACATGTCTAGCACGGCAGTAGAGATGAATGTTCTACTCCCCTTTTGAGGTCTTCACATCTTCATATGTGAAGGCGTTACCAGGCATTTTATTATATCTGGTACCTACCGTGTTTATATTATTAATTGGGATACTTGGACAAGTATTTAATGAGGATTATACAAGTGGCTTTTTTTACAAAGAAGAAAAGACAATCTGGCCGAATAGTTTGTATGGTTCATCACTCTTTTCCGGCACCCATAGCTACCTATCCCACATGTAACTGTTCGTTCTAGCATTAACAGCATTACGAAGTACCATGGGGTACGTACCCACAGATGAGGCTACCTTATTCTAAGTCTGCACTCACGTCGATGGCTATCACGAAGAATAAGCCGTGGATCAAATCGGAGTCTCAGATTTTGCATCGGAAACTTAATTATTGAGTCATCGACGCGCCGAGACGATGTATTGGTATGATTGCGCAATCAATTACGACGTTTGGGAAAGCATGAGTCAATGGGATCATGTCATGCTTGGCAGTTCACGAAAGAATTTCGGGTATGTCAAACTTTGACTGAAGTTTAAAATAAAAAAAAGTCGCGAGGCAAATAATTTGACAGCTGGCGCGCGTTTTGTGAAAATAAATTGGCGCGGTAAAATCAAATAAGGTTGACCAATCATAAAAGGGCCCTGCCATGTAGCCGATCTAGCTAGTTACTTTCCGAAGTTCTACCGGGTAATTAATTCAAGGCCGCCTATAATTTGGCGACTCTATCAGCTACAAACCTACGCCTTCAGTCAGCGCCTGTTCTATTATATCGGCCTTTAACTTTAACTGAGTCGCCTTGCAACGCGACGCAGCGCATTATCCAAACTTTAATTTATTTAACTTCGAAACTCTATCTTAACATTTCTGCTCACTTGGGTAAAACGAAGCGAGATCCTGATCTCTATGGCTCTGCCCAGAACTATTTAGGTGTCCCGTTCCTCCCTCTTTTTTCGATTTCTTCTTGTCTTGTCTTCAGACAGCTCTTGCATTCGGTAAGGATACTACTGCTTTCTTCTACGCTTTTTTTTTGCTTCACAGCTCTTGCTTCACAGCTCTGCTTTCAACTTCTTGCTCCTGCTCTTGCTTCTACTCTTTCTTCTACTCTTGCTTCTACTCTTGCTTCTGCTCTTGCTTCTGCTCTTGCTTCTGCTCTTGCTTCTGCTCTTGCTTCTGCTCTTGCTTCTGCTCTTGCTTTTTTTGCTTCTTTTCTTCTGCTCTTGCAACTTCTTTGCTCTTGCAACTTCTTTGCGTCCATCGATATCAAGATGGCCAAGTATACGTCTGAACACCCCACTAATCCCACCCCCACTCAAGGGGCTTCGCCAGTTCAAAAGGGCTATCTTCGCCGCCCCTCTCTCCTTCTCTCCCGGAAGTCGTCTGTGGATTTGGCTCGCAAGGCTAAGAGACCTGCGCGCCAACCACTTCTTCAATCCTTTCTTGCTGCGGCCCCACCTCGCCCTAAGCCGGCCGTCTCCCGTCCCCGGAAATTTCTTTACCGGAGCACCGATCCGGTGAACAACCCCAAAGAGCCCTCGACTAAACCACAGGTATCTCCTGCTCAGCCAACCACCAAAGCTGTCGAACCTGTTACTCCGCAGGCCCAGACTCCTGAGGCATGCGGACAGGAACCTCTCTCAGACGTCTTTGAGCATGATAATGAGCCTGAATCGACCACTTCTGTTCCTGCCTGGGAATCACTTCATTCACACCTTCATCTCGTTGATCCAGTTACCCTTGATGACTTTTTCAAGCTTGTAAGTTTAATAAGTATCACCATGACCTTGCCATATTACAGCAGCCTAACCTTTTGAAGATCCGCGCCTTCCTTCTTCAGTTCACTCTCACTTCCGTGATGGCTCTCTTGCTTGCCTCTGCCGCCGTTTCTGGCTTAAGCCGGTTTGGTGAGTTTTCCGTAGTCTTGGAGCTAATTTCGCTGGTCGATTACTCACCTTGTGGTCTAGTTTACAATCAGTGCAACACGCTATTGCAGTATCAGTCGCCCACATCCAATGATGATGTTTCCCGCAAGCGTCGCAAGCTCACGGTCGATACTCATCAACTTCACTGGATTGACAAGTCAGCACTTGCCGACCTTCTTCAGCAGTATCGCGAATTTTCTGCCTCCTTTGCATTTGTCTGGAAGACTGTTTCGTCTACTGCTTCGCGGGCCAGGATGAGCGAAATTCTTCACCCTCTTCGCTTTCATCTTGTCGACGATGCTTCTGAGCTTCAGCAGTGGAGATGTGGCTCGCGTCTTGTCTTGAACAGCCTTTTCGAACAAAAATGCCAGCGTACATTTGCATTCCTTGACAGAGTATACGATGCAGAGCGCGTCATCAAGCTTCGAGATCAGTTCTCAACAGTGCCCCTTTCAATGGATGAAAGACCATCTCCACAGGACCTGGAAACGATCAAGAGAATCAGGGACTTCTTTTCCGTTCCTGAGTTACCTGAAATCTGCAAAACTATCTTAGCCGCCTCAAGTTGCGACGAAGTCGAGATATCCACCGACTTTATTAATCGCATCATTCTGGATATGGATGCGATTAGTCACAAACGTCCTTTACCAAGCTATGTATCATCGCCCGAGTTCCGAGAGCAACTCGAAAAGCTGTTCCCTTTCTCCCATGTTACCGGTTCAGATGAAGAGCATCACCTTCCAGGAGACTTCCCCGATGTTTGGCTAGAAATTGCCTCGGAGAGCGAATCATCAAAACGACCCTTGTCGCCATGCTCCTCTAAAGAACTCACTTCCACAACCTCGCCATGCCTCTCTGATCAGCTTACTTCCACAACCTTACCACGCCTCTCTGATCAGCCCACTTCTACAGCTTCGCCTTGCCTCTCTGATCGGCTTACTTCTACAACCTCGCCAACTTCTTGCGACTCTGATAAGCTCACTTCAACAACGTCGCCAACTCCTTACGACTCTGATAAGCTCACTTCAACAACGTCGCCAACTCCTTACGACTCTGATAAGCTCACTTCAACAACATTGCCAACTCCTTGCGACTCCGATTCTCAGGATCACCAAATGGTAGATGCGGAATCCGATGCCAAATCTTCCGGTGACGGAAAGACTGTTGAGGGTGCCAGCACCGATCTTCTCGAAGAGGAACATTCGCCTCGACCAACAAAATCTGGCTGTCTCGTTGTGGGAGACCGACACCGACCAAATGTTAGCAGCGTGAGGTTCGCATTGGAGGAGCCAGAGTGTATGGACGATACCGCAGAGGACGGCTACGATAGCGATATCGCCGACTTGATCATCTCTAAAGAACTTCTCGACAAATTTTATGCCCAAGACCAATACAACAAACCGAAAATAAAGGACTACGACTACGGCTACGACTACGATTTCGATTTCGATTACGATGGCGATAACGATACCGTCGCCTCCGTACTCAACGACCCATGTATTCGAGATCCCCCATCCGAACAATTGACCAACGTGCCTCGGAATTCTCAGACTGAGAAAGATGGCAAAGAGCGTATCCTAGATTCGCAGGAGCTGGTTGATTTTGGTAGAGCCAGATCTCAGCGTCTGCGATCAATGAGGGAAGCGAACTCGCCATCCGAAACGATGCATGCTGATCCCACCGACCGAATCGAACAGCTGGTAGCTTTGCCTTCCGTTGAATCACTGAAGATCAGCGATGAATCGAGAGCCAATATTGCAGAAATGCAAAAACAGGCAGTGGCAACTCGCACTTCTATAGCAGCTCGTGAACGATTGTCGAAAGAGGAACACTTGCAACGTGAACGCGAAGAGAGAGTAGCCAAGGGACCTCGGCAACCACTTGTGGCTCCTCTCAGTGATGAGTGGATACAGAAGATTATCCACACAATTGAATTCCCAGAGAACGAAGTGGTCGCCAAAACATGCCAGGGAACTCCGCTCCGTCAACATGACTTTGCCACTGTAGTCGCAAGTAAGACTTGGCTCAATGACGAAATTGTCAACGGAGCGCTGGCTGGCCTTGAAAAGGAAATCAACACGGTGGCCGGGTTCACCAACTACAAGCAACAGGGTCGCAAGTGCCTTGTCATGAACTCATTTTTCTGGCCCCGAGTTGTCAACTCGGTCGGCAAGAAGACTCAGTCAATTCTTTATAGAATGGGTGTCACTCCGCAAAACTTCCTTTTGATGGATACAGTTCTGATTCCCATATGCGAGAATTATCACTGGACTCTCTTGGTAATTCAACCCATGAAGAGGAAAGCGATGTACCTAGATTCTTTCAATCGAGGCTCTTCTCATCCCTATCTTGCATTGGAATGGATGTCCGATTTTTTGGGGCCTGACTTGTACAAGGCCATACATTGGGATGTTTTGACTGTACAATCGCCTCAGCAAACCAACAGCTACGACTGTGGTGTACATACGATTACAAACGGTATTTGCTTTGCTTTGGGGCTGGAACCTATCACAAGCTACCGCGTTGAGGAAATGCCTCTTCAGAGACTACGAATAGCTGGAATGTTGTTAAATGGAGGTTTCAATGGAGATTTTGATCTCTGGCAACAGTGATTTTTGATGAAATTTTTATTACGAGGCGTTGGGGGGCGGAAAATCCGCGTTACAAACTAGATGCGGAAATGGTGTTTGGAGCCTTTGGCCTCTTTTTTTTTTTTCTTTTTCTTTTTCTCTTTTTTTTTCTTTTTCGGCTTGTTTTTGTTCTTGTTCAGGGTTTTCTTGGGATCTATCATCTCTTGGTTTTGTGGTTGCTTGACAGGGAACAGCCTTATCAGTTGGCTGAAACGGACTCTATGGCTGAGTCATATCTGGGGTTCATGAATGAATGTATTTTAATTATAGGGTGCTCCATACCAAAGGAGAGGGGATTCATAGTTTAAATGCAACGAGTAGTGCTACTATTCCAATGTGGTTGTGTGAGTGCATAATTATGTGTAGCCTGTGGTGAAAGGACTGTTTAAACGTAGCACTGACCCACTCCCTTTATATTCTTATAGCTATTCTCTATGTAAACATGCTATTTGTTTACGAATGAATCCAAATTAATCAGAAAGAGATTTTTTCTTCTTTCTATAATTGCTGTTTAATTGTCCCTGCAGTTGCTGTAAGACTGCTTTAAATGACTAATAACATTCTTTTACGGTGCTTTCTCAGTAGTATGTATAATAATATAGAGCGCTATATATTAATTATCAATTGCGGTAATTCTATAAATAGTAAGAATAAATTGTGATATTGGATTCCAGCCTTTTTTTAAATAAAAAGGCTAATTGTACGTCTGGTATTAAAAAGTAATTGGATAAGGAATACTGCATGTACTCCAAGTACTTGTACTCGGTACCTATGCATCAAGCTAAAACTATTTTCCTAGTGTCAGTTTCTTACTCTAAAATTTAGCCCCTGGTCCTCCATATGCAGGCTTTTAGCCAGCCACGATAAGTGCGTATTGCATACGGAGTAGAAGCGGTGTATGTACTTGTACTTGTAGGGTTAGATGTTGAAAAACGTGTCTGGAAAAGAGACTCGCTCATTCAATGCCTGTGCTGCAAAAAAGCCCAGCTAGTCTATAATACAGGATTGGGCTACGTGGCACATCAGCAGATTGCATATTACCAAGGTTTATTAAGTAACAATAGCCCTAGTGATACTTTACTGTTCCATTGGCAGTAGCAGGTAATACTACAAAAAGTGCTACTACAAAGTACCTAGAACATATAGGCAGTAGAGCACCGTGTATGGAGAACAAGTCAAGGGATACCCTACTGTCCATTTAGGACATTCTATAGTAATCTTAGATGAAAAAAAAAACAGTGAGAATAGTAATTAATAAACTAGTAAATCCTATTATTTTAGTTAATAAAGGATAAGATTATAATATATATTATAAGCAATATAGCAGGGATTTAGAAGTGTTAAGTAATAGGTAAATTATAAATATACACTACCCTTTTTTATTTTAAAAATAATTAGCTCTATTATCATAAATAAGTTTTTGTAGCCCAGTTTTTTTATTTTTCTTATAATTATAAATCATATCATAGTATTAAATATTTAATTTCAAGACTATAGACTATAGAGTTCAAATATAACGGTGTCCCATTTGAGGGGATGTCCCAGCCCTGACTTATAAGTATTTCACTACCTAGCAAAGACCATAAGCTGGTAGCGGGATGTTGCATCGTTATGACATGGCGGCGGCGGCATTGTCAAATCGTCATCCCAGTCATGCCATGGCACGATTCATTGCCCCAAGTTGGACGGATCAGATGGGATGTGACGAGTCGGCATAGCCACCAGCCACCCAATCATGTCGGGTGACGCGCTTCCTAGAACTAGAGGTCATTGGATGGATTAAAGGCGGTCTTTCTTCTAGCGCTTTTCTAGCGGCAAAGGGCCTACAAAAGGTACTTGGTGAGACACAGCAAGGCCATATGGTTGGCTAGGAGAGAAGCTTCCAGTGGACTTCTAGTGCGTCTGGTGGCTCAGAATCGCTATCGCCGACTGGTCATGCCCCCTCACGGGTCGTTTTAGACTTGGCCACATGACTAAGGTACCTACCTATACGAGAGAATAAAGTCTTTTAGTGAGGACGTGCCCCCATACTTCTGTACCCCATACATTTGCACAAGTATTCTGTGCCAAGTACGGAGTACTCGTACCTGCTTCGTTCGCCTTTTTTTTTTATTGGGATATCGCCTCTCTCGGCGTCGCCCACTCTTTCCTGTCTTGCAGAACCGAACGAGTTGGAAAACAGGTTACCAGAGAATGTAAATTGTAATTATTAGACTTCTATTTTGGCCTCCTTTTTGGCTTGCTTGAAGGTTCTGGTCTGCTGGGGTAATACTTACTACTTAGTAAGGGTTCTTTTTTTTAATTGTATGGAGTACCGAGTACTGCAGTACTACTTCATACAAGGTAAGGAGTAAACTTGCGTCTGCCCTTTCGTCTACTCTGGGAAGAGATCTTCGTCTTCGTCTGCTTCTCTGTCTTCCTCCGCTTTCATGCAGTTTGAAGGCTAGAGACGGCATTCTGTCACTCTGAATCGGTCCTGATCGATTTTTAGAATTTTCTCTTCCTCCCTTTTTCTAACATGTGCTAGGCAATATTTTTCGGAGAAATTATTTGATATTAAATCTGCTAGGCGATGCCGATGCCGATGGTACGTTGGATTTTAAGTTTAGCATTGCTTTTTGTTTTTTTCTCTTCTTCCTTTTTCGCCTCCCCAAGCCCAGCTGGCTGCCCTAACTGCCTCCCTAGCCAAGCACCCGGAAAGAAAACAAGAGCCACTGCCGCCCACCTCCCGATCCCCCGATGTTGATTTAGCTTCGCAGCCATGGCTAGCTAGAAGTTGCTTTGGTTGCTTGTCCTTGTCTTGTACCCACTTTCTTGTCCCCCCCGCCACCACATCCACTCGAGTGGCATGTACTTCGTACAAAAGAATGTCCGCTGCTCTTCCATTCTGTCCACCCTGCATTCGGATAACTCGCCTCCAACGACAGCTGCTTGAATCTCTACACGCCACAAGACGATCCCGTCCTCACCGCCGTCATTCCTTCACTCGTTAACTGAGCCCCTCTTCAGTCCATATACTCTGTTCTATCTATGACCAAACTTGCCCATCTCTTCGACGCTGTTTTTCTCTAAAACGATCCTCTTGACTTGTGGATCCAGGATTACGTGAACATCTCAAGGGAAGTTGGAATTGGCATTCGCATTCACTGGGCCTTGCTCCGTTCTGCCCTCCCGGTCCCAACGCCGCCAATTGGACGACTTGGTGCTCACTCATAGCATTCGCTCCCTGATGGTGCAACACGATATACATCTATTGGCTTGATCAGCTACTCTCCCATCATCCTCTATCTAAGATATTCCATCACATCTCACCGATAATCTTACACCGTGCGGTGCCGTCTATATTTGTTGCCCCCCCCCAGAGATCTTTGGTTAGGGCCTGCCCAGCCAAAAGTCTAGGAGACGCACCTTGGAGAATAACCAGATTGGATTGCTATCTATTGTATAGCATGGTTAAGCCTAAAAGCCGACAGCCACCGGGAAACCTTTACAAAAATCCAAAGCGGCAGCCACGACCTTTATCTGCTTTCAAGGGGTTCAATGAATTATATTGCACATTGTCTTCACATCCTATCAGCTTCACCTATTCTTCTGAAGCATCTTCCCCTCGACACAGTATGACAGGCCCACCGCCAACCCTCGACGAGATTCTTCTCGATACTGCTTCTCCACCGTGGACTTTGAGTGCGTTCATGGCTTACCTTTCGCAAAATCACTGTATGGAGACATTGGAATTTACGCTTGATTCTCAACGCTATGCCTCCATCTACGAACAATTCCATTCCGAAGCGACCCCTCCTGATGATGGCAGAGAGAGGATCTGCGCATGGTGGGAGAAATTGATGCAAGTCTATATAATTCCATGTGCCCCTCGCGAGGTCAATATTCCTGCTCTGGTGCGAGATCGCCTACTTCGCGTACCATGTGGTCCCTCCCCTCCTCACCCGACTGAACTTACCGAGGCCGGACGCATCATATATGAACTAATGAACGACTCTCTTCTGGTTCCGTTCTTACAATCGGTTGCTGCACCCGCAGCCGAAAACCATGGAAATCTTTCTCTCGGATCACCCAAAGCGTCATCCGACCGGACCGTAGCTTCCAGTAGCACAGATCTGGAGGCACTGACAGTGGATAGCGACGGTAATTCCTCTTCAATCACGGAACCTATGACGCCGCCTACTACACCACCTACCTCAGAATGGACCTTTAATACGTCACCTGGGGGGTTTCATCGTGCAGTAGCAGCACATAATAAAGGCTGGAAGAAGGTCGGCGCAAAATTGGGATTCAGTCGCAAAAGTTCTAGCCGGAGAACAACTCCCACGTCCTCTGGCCCTGAATCTGGGGAGATGAGCTACAGCCCTTTGTAGACGGTCGTTTTGAGGACACCAAATGTGTGGCAAGGGGACAATTGCAGCCACATTACATACAACTCATACAACTCTACCCCGGCATTCCTCCCTATTTAAGCTGACACGGTGACTTCGGGGAGCTCGCTTAGTCTTTATAAACGCTCTATTCTTGGTAGACCGAAATACTGCCTACGAGATACGTATACAGTAATGCGGCAAGACCATGTGACGTTTATAAATCGAAAGAGAGAGTCGCACTGCTTTTCGCTAAAGCCACGATTTGCTTGCATCACCCGCAGGACACCTGGATGTTAATTACAACATCTTTTCTACGATTTGATTCATATATCTCAGCATCATCAACCCTTCGATCCAGGGCCGTTGCCCTTACATCATCTCACCACTCGACTGACTGTAATCGGCACTTTACAAAGCCGACCTCAAATAGCTGAAAATGCTTCGACATCAACTATTTTCTCACTTCATCTTCCCAAATTCGGGAATTGTACAACAAATTTCAAAATTATATCGAGAGGAGGGATGGTTGACTTAATTTTCGGCCTACCTCTCTTCTAATAAATAGCCTCATGCAGCGTGTTATTCAACTTACGAATTTATGGGAACCACGGCCTTCAAATAAATGAAACGGAGTTCATCAAGGGCTTGGCGGCACAGATAAACATTGTATTGGTATTATGACCTCTTTTTTTCCTTGGGTTGTCGAATGATTGCAGCATGCATGTGGATGGTCCACAAATGTTTTTTCTTTCTTAATGTATGCAAAGTTGTCAATCTTAGCTCTATCGCAGGTGATCAATCACCCTAATGTTATGGTCGGCAGATGAAAATAGGCCAAATAATATATGCCTACATACCTCGCTAAATTATTCGAATCTAAAACGAGTGATTTTTAAAGAGTCTCTCCTTACAATCTTGGATTTGGGAACGAACCGCGATGAACATCAATATGTAATTAAGGCTTTCAAGCTAATCATCAATCTAAAGTCTATTATTAATATCATGTTGTTACACTTGGAATCTTCAACTATTCTATACATGGTTTCTCCTTGTTTACCTTTCCATGATATATACAGCAGCTCGTCTAAATAATTTTCGTTTCTCCCGAAACAACGCCACTGCCGCCCAAAACAAGTCATGATAATGCATGACTCGGGTGCGTATGCCTTGTGTCTTCACCATTTCGTCTCTGGGGGGCTAAGATACAGATGCTAGATCTGATGCTCCTAGCATATTCATATTATTAAACCCCTTTGTTAGCCAAGGATTGAAATTCACATCTACTTCAAGTTCGAATACATTAATTGAAATCCTCTGTCCTCTCCCAGCCAATTTCTGTCTTTAGCAGTGTCAAAATCTTCTTCGGGGATGAGCTAGAAGGCTCTGACTTTTATAGATACTCTTTACGGGGGGAACGCACCTCCTCTTAGCTGAGGCGATGCACAATAGCGGCCAGTCTGTGATGGCGCTTCACTGAGCGGTAATAGAGGTCCGTTTCGCGATTGCGCCATCATTCGTGCGCTGCGATCTGCCTTGTTGCTTTCGCTCGTCCTATCGTAGAGATAAAGGCCCAGGAAGGTGAGACCAATACCTATGGCTTGTACAGAGGTTGTCGGGCTCCTAAACCAGATAATAGCCATAACGATAACAAACACACGTTTGATGAGACTTGCGACAGAGTATGTGACAGGAGAAACCATGGATAGCAATATGAACGCGATAATATTTTGTCCAAAATGAAATATGCCGTTGAAGATGAATTCCAGCGTGAGGCGACCATGGTCCATCGAGTTAGGCTTTTCGCTGAGGTCTACCGAGCCGTCATGGAGGAAGTCTCCGATAAGAGTGATACCTTCTGTCCAAAACCAAATTGGCAATGTCAGAGCAAAGGCCATGCCGGACGAGTAGCATAGCAAGTTGAGCTTATCGAGCTTTTTAGATTGGCCACTGGCACTTTCAACTTTTGCAGCTTCATTGAATAATTTCTTCGAGAAAATATTTTGTGTCACAAAGATGAGCGTCGCCAAGAGGGCCTCCAAAACGCCAAGCAATTGACCCCCGTAGTGTGATTCACTAGAGCAAGCCAACATGACGCCAGCGGTTAGAGGAATCAAGGATAGATAAGTTGTTGTTGGGTATCGGATGTCGTATATCAATCTATACGCTAGTACAGTGAATAGCGGCGAAAGGCCTTTTATAGTGTGAACAAGCGAAACAGGAATTTTGGCCGTCGCAGTCGAACTGAGGAGATGACCGCCGATTTGAAAGACAGCTAGAGGCAGCGTTGTCATGATGACCTCTTGACTGGGCTCGCGGATGGGGTGTCTTAAAGCGGCAACCTTGGTGCGGAGGACGGGAAAAAGGCTAGCCAGCCAAGAAAGAAAGATACAGAGGGAAGAAACGAACGCAAATTGGATTAGCGTTAACGTTGCGGGCATATCAAAGGCATTGAGTATGGACTTTGAGGATGTATTCGTCAGGGCAGATGACGTGTACCACATCAAACAAAGGATCTGGATATGAAGAAATTAATTTCCCCAGCGCCTTGTGATATCATATACATGGTAGGATGTGACATACGACAAGCTTTGGAGACACGGGGGCCCGTAGTGCGTCAGCGATTTCGTGGGCGTTCTGGCTCATGCTACCATTTCTTGCACGTATCGTTCGAAACGCATCGCCGAGGCTCTTTTGGCGGCCGTGAGTACGACCTGATGTTGCCCAAGAATTTTCAATAGAATAGCCATTGCTGCTGATACCTCCTCCTCTAGAAGCCGAGTGCCAATCGTCAGACTGTGCGATACTCCCGTTAAAAGACGTCGATGGTGATTTCAAGGGACTATGATCGTGCGAACGATCATTCCCCAAGCTTGTTGAGTCCGCAAGACTTGGAAATTTCTCCATTATGGAGTAGCTGTGAATTTTTCCCCACCTATTCTTTTCCTTTTCTTTTCTGTCTTTCTTCCCCTTTTCCCTTCTTTCCTCTTTCCTTCCTCTCCTCTTTAGCTGTCGATAAAATAAAACGTGATTGTCGGATATAGATGTCCCTGAGTGTAGAATAGTTGACTCTTAACAGGTGCTGACGACTGCGGTAGTGCAATATAAAGCAATGTCAACGTAAAGGCGGTGCTTGTGGGTTACGCCGCTGCATCGGCTGATCTTTGGAACATGAACTGAAACGAGAGATGGGGTTGAAACAGTAGACTGTCCATTACCACAGCAAGGCCATATGAATTGAGAGATTCCAGAGTAAATTTTTGTAATTGCTGCCTATGTTATTATTGGAAGTATGAAATTGGATAAAAGATAGAGAAAGATGAGGGGATTGACAGCGCGGCTTGGTGTAACTTGGTGGTACTTGAGAGTTATTATCCGTTATTCAACCGAAAGCCGCGCTGGACTAGCCCCATTGATCCCACGCGCGCTGGCAATTCGATGGGAGATTTTTTAGTTAGAAAAGCGGTAATCTCTAATACTACCAGGTAGGTAGTAAAGACTGCGTTCGTAGCAACCCCAAGGCATTAATAATAATATTTTCATCTCAGCCAGACAGGCTCGCGCCATTCATCCGCTACTTGGTTGACTTATACAATACAACCTCTGTTGCCGCGTCTCGTTTTCTTCTACAGAGTCTCCCCAGCTTGTCGCGGCATGGGAAGAGATCCGAAGCAATATATTGTCGCTCTCGCGGGTCTCTACGCTGTCTTCCAGCTACTAACTCAAGCAGCGAATCCAGCCGCTTTTTCCAAACCCAACAGCAGCCTTTCGCCTAACTCAGGATCAGCATGGCGGCCCCAAAAATGACCAAGAACCAGATGCGGAGGGCAAAGAAGAAGGAGCAAAAGAAGGCTAAACCAGATGTACGTTTCACCCTCTTACTTTTGCTACGCGTCATGCAGTTCTTATCCTTAAGTAGATTCAAGCAACCGAACACCCTGATGAGTCTATCACCGAGCAAAGGGACGAGCCACCCCAACCAACAGATGATTTCGACCTGAAAAATACGGACGACTTGGCCAAATCCTCTGCTCCTGAAGACGGACCGATTCAAGATGATTTGCTAGATGATGACCCTACTTTTGCCGCTTATAGAGACATATTTAACAAGTTTGGAATCTCCTTTGTGGAAGACCAAGTTGCCAAAGAGGCCAACGCTGGTAATCAGGGAGACGTCTTCTTTGGTGATAATGACGATATTCCCGACGAGGAGGAGGAAACTTTGGGCCAGCCAAAGCTGTCAAAGAAAAAGCGGAAGCAGCTGAATAAGCTCTCTGTTGCCCAGCTCAAAGCTCTTGTCAATATACCAGAGGTGGTTGAATGGCACGATGTTTCGTCTTCGGACCCGCGGCTCTTGGTCCAAATCAAAGCGCAAAGAAACGTCGTTCCCGTACCAACGCATTGGGCAATGAAGAGAGAGTATCTATCTTCAAAAAGGGGGATTGAAAAATCGGCATTTCGATTACCAAGATTCATTGCCGAGACCGGTATTGCAGAAATGCGTGACGCAGTGTTGGAGAAACAAGCAGAACAAACTCTAAAGCAAAAGCAGCGAGAACGAGTCCAGCCAAAGATGGGCAAGCTAGATATTGATTATCAAAGACTTTACGATGCGTTTTTCCGTTTCCAGACAAAACCAGAGCTGACGCGATTTGGCGAAGTCTACTACGAGGGCAAGGAAACAGAGGTTGACTATCAGCACTTTCGTCCTGGGGAGCTAAGTGATGCGACAAAAGAAGCGCTCAGCATGCCCCCTGGAGCACCTCCTCCATGGCTCATTAATCAACAAAGATTCGGTACTCCCCCCTCCTATCCTACTCTAAGAATACCTGGCTTGAACGCACCACCACCTCCTGGAGGGTCCTGGGGGTTTCACCCTGGTGGCTGGGGGAAACCTCCTGTTGATGAGTTCAACCGACCATTGTACGGTGGTGATGTTTTTGGCCTTACCGCACAGAATGGTGCTTCCGGCCAGGCGCAAACTGTGCAGCCTCAATTATCTACCGGAGAGCCCGTGGAGCGCACTCTGTGGGGCGAACTGCAACCTCGCGAAGAGGAATCCGAGGAGGAGGAAGAGGAGGAGGAGGAGGAAGAATCAGAGGATGATGATAATCATGCCGGTATCGAAACTCCTAGTGGGCTCGAGACACCGGGAGGATACACTAGCACGGTGCATCCTGATTATTCAAATCAGGGAGTCGAAACATCTATTGCTGGCGAGATGGACCTACGCAAAGAGCGACGTGGGTATGATACCGAAGAGTCATCTGCTCCCCGTTCTGCCTACACTGTTGTCCCCGAGCGGCAGGTGCGCGCTGAAGGCTTCTTTGGCAGCGACCGTGCATACGACATCAGCGCCGCTCAGCGCTCTGCAACATCTGACATTCCCGTACTTGGTGTAGATGACGATTCTAGGAAGCGAAAGAAGCCTGGGGATATAGATGTTGCAATTGATGTCGATTCTCTCAACCAGCATGGCAACCTCAACAAGGACGAATTACGGAGCAAGTATGAAGCCAGTAATAAAGAAGAAGGCATAGGTGCCAGGTGGGCATATGATGACGACCTAAGCCAAATGATTGCGGAGGAGAGCAGAAAGCGGCAGCGTACAGAAAAGGAACACAATGAGAAGAAACGAGAGAGCAAGTATAAATTTTAAACCCGTTCAAGATGAGCGCAGTGCTATATGCCTTGGTTCGGTAAAGGTAATTGAACTATGAGTGTAGCATTACCAGTTGGACAAAAGGACAAAGGATGACAGCAGCGAATGGCACATGTATTTCACTTTAGCAGAAAATGGAAAATGGAAAAATAATGTTTATTGCAGAAATTCATGTCAAGTAAATCTGAGTCTTCGTCGCCATCATTTGAGCATTTCAACTCTCATCATATTGCATGGACCACCGACTTCCGAGCACCATTCCAACACAAGAAAACAGCCAGCCGAGACAGCAATTGACCCTTTTCTATCATTAGCCAAGACTGTCTTTCAGTCCATCCTAATCCATTAAGCAGCAGGCCCTAAATGAATTTATACAGAAGAACTACACCTTTTACCGCTTAGACCTACCTTTTATTGAACATTATCTCCAATGAGCCCCCGGAATAGAACATGATGGATGCCGAGTATAAGTTGCCAAGTAGCATGAAATGGTCCCCATATAATATTAACTTATCGCTCCTTACATGCGCTATGATGCAGTTCATATCATGGCTTTTGAAATTATCGGGGTGGTCGATAAGTAGTCTAGTTTGTCCTGCGTGGCCAGCTCGATTTTCTTTTTCCTAAGCCGCGCTGCTTGAATAGCACGTATTACAGAGCCAACCTCCCTTTTTATCAACAGACATGACCGCTTCTTTTTGTATGCAGTCGGAGTGGTGTAATCTATGAGAGCAGAGCTAACATCACATTCCCTTATTAATATGCGTTCAAAAGTATAAAAGCAAGCCAATATTAAAATACCTTATTTGAGCAGACCAGCATCCTTGGCCCTAGAACGGGCAGTTGGCAGATAGTGCAACCATTTGCGCCTTTACGGATTTGGGCAGCTCTTGGGGACTGCTTTGAAGTCAGTTCTTCGGTCTGGTTAATGCCGCCCTGATCATTCTCATCTTGCTGAAGTTTCTTTCTTGCATCATTAATTTGTGAGAAGGCCTCTAGGATGATCTTGTCATCCAACATGTCGCGAACTCGAAGCAAGCTAGCATGTTTGCCAAATTCTAACATACGCTGATCAGCAGCCGCGAGCCAGGACGCTTTCTCACGAACAAAATTCAACCAAGCTCGGGGAAAGTATGCAGCAGATGTGAGGCTCTGGCGAAGAATGTACCCATCCCATTCCCATATGTACTCCTTTTCCGCCGCAGTCACATCAGAGAAATCGCTAGTGCTCTCCCGGTGCTTTTGAATCAGCCATGTGTTGTCCGCTATCCTCTTTGGCACTTCTTGACCAGGGGTCAATCGTGATCTGCTAATCGGGTCGAAAAGAGGCTGTTTAATTTTTGGCACCAAAATTCTATCGCTTCTATGGGCCCCGACACGACGCTGCAAGGGCCTTGGCTGTGTGGCCACAGGCGATCGGGAAGGCAATCTTTCATATAAACTCTTTTCCTTGGAAAATATGTAGATATCATCATTGGTATCCGACTCAAGACGGGAGGAGATCCATGACTGATCGCCGATAAGGAATGTTTCAAGGTTGAATGGTTTGACGGGCGGCTTTATCTGATACTGCTTGAAGGGAGAAGACATGGGCTCGCAGCGACTAGTGACTCGAAATTGTGGTCCCTGACTCGTCGTCTCGAGCACATAGCTGTACGCAGGGTGAAAAGTTTGTAAATGGACTTGCAATTGCTGCATCGTCTGGTGGTAAATCCCGCATGTCACACAGCGGAAATAGTCTAGACATACAGGCTGATCAGACGGTAGGAGATAGTTGACACGACCTTCGCTTGTCGCGATCTGATTAGTCCGTGAGCGACGCTTCCTTTCCCTTCCTTGTGCCTGGTCACTCAAAACTTTTAAGTTGTAGACTTTGTTCTTTTCACGAGTTCTCAAGGACCTCGAAGGAGTTTGTGCTCCCTCTGGTCCGTCTACTCCTTCTTCATCATTGTCAACAGATGACTCATCTACGTGGTGGCCATTGATACCATTAGTTCTTTCATCCATAGATGGAGCAAACAGGTCGTCGATAAAAGGGTCCGAATCAGGGTCAACAGCGTTGATGCAAGGCATTGATCCCTTCTCCAGGCGCTTCAGTGCTTTGAAGCCAGCTGTCCAGCGTAGATCAATATCCATGACATAATCGGTATGAAAAGATGGGTTGTGCGCTGAATATCCTGCAGACAGGGACAGAGGGCTCTTGAGCCTGCCAAAAATTTTATCAAAACGGCTCGACAAGACCCATGACTTGCCAGAAATTGATGAGAGATTAGTAGGTAGCGAAGGAATGCCAAAATCGCTCGAATCCAGTGGTGGCCATTGTGCATCGTGAGCAGCCTCTAACTCGACTATGATCTCGTAGGAGTCTGCCAAATCAAATTTGTCATCATCCACTCGGTTGACGAGGATACTTTCCTGGGGGATGAAGAACGGCCTAGGCAAGTCGATACGAGCGACTCGGTGAGGGCCTACAGGGTTTTTGAACGTAGTCAAGTCGCAAACCTGGCTCTGACAGTGAACAACCCGAGCATAGCCAGAACTCAACTCAGAAATTGTGACCCTGCAGCTAGCTTTGGTGGGTATTACCTCGCGGGGGACAGCGTTAGCGAGGTAAGATCTGACCTTTTTGGAGTCCTTGTGGGAAATCTTAAGAACTTCGAGACGGAGAGCAGATCTGGAATCTGAAGTCTGCGGAGAGGCAATGAGATGGTCAACGTCAAGTGAGTCAGGTGATGAGATTCGCCGTCTCTTCAAAGGAGGAGCCCCATCATGGTCAACCTGATGTGATCCTTTATGAATCGGTGAAGATACTATGTTGCCCATAGCTGCAGAGTCCTTCAAGGCTCTGGCGCCTTTAATCCAGTTACGATGAAGAAAGGGGGCTTGGCGCTGACACCTGGTTTTCACCGTCATGGCGGGATGAAGCCAATCATGAGAAAGAAGATAGTCTATGAGACGGCGGGTGAGCCAAAATACTAGCAGATGCGATCAAGTTATACCTTTGCTCTAGAGCATTATGAGCTTGCACGCCTCGTTGCCGTAGCGGCAACTCAGGAGAGCACCGAGATTTGAAGGCTGATCCTTATGATGGTGAAAAGTTATACTCGCGGCGTGCAGCGAAACGCCAACCGTCTTTCGGCACAAAAAGCGGGCCCTGCCAAGATATGAATGAGAATAGGACGCGCACGGAGGATCAAAAAGAATTTTTTTAAAAAAAATTAGAAGATATAGAGACCTTTCTTCCAAGATCAGAGCGAGAAGTGTGACGGGGATGAAGCTCCCGAGAATGCGGCCAACGAGACAGAGGAGGCTCCAACAGCGCGACGGGGCTGTCAGAATGAAGGAGACGCGTGTGGATGAGAACCCAGAAGTGAACCCACTCAAACCCCCCTCTTCAAAGACAAACAGGGAGATGCCGGTTTTATCGCGGGCCCTTAAAAGCCTAGCGCTTGTGGTCCTTTTCTGTAAGCCACGCTTAATTTAGCTGTAGTATCTTAGTAACACCGCGCTTCGTTCTTCGAATTCGGCTGTTGTACTTACTTGTACTACCATGGATTCTGCAAATGCACAAACGGACTCATCTACAAGCATATGCACATAGGCACTACGTTATCCGATAATAACGGTATCCCTCTGAGCAGAGGAGAGAGAATTTAGAGTTTTGAATCATCGATAATAGGGAAGAAAGGTTAGCCGAACATTTCTATCCCCCATTTTCCCTTGTTCATCATTACCTACCTACTATAGTAGTAAGTAGAAGGCGCCTAAGATACGGTTAAGTACATATTTGGTTTGTACGAAAGACAAGGTTTGGAGTGCAATGCGGAGCATTCTATGCAAGCAAGGCGCATCGCGCTAACGCAAGGTCCAGATATAGGTAGCAGTAGTACTAAGGTACCAAGTTTAGGAAGTTTAGGCACCCTGTCTACACGGAGTTCTTCTTACGTGTACTCTGTAGTTCGGAGTATCTAGTAGTATAATAACTGGAAGTCGCGGACTTCTCTGTACCTATTAGTAAGATGCAAGACCCGTTTGCCCATTGCCAAGTACTTGTGTCTCTGTATCTCTGTGCTCCTAACGCCGTACTCCAAGTTAGTGCACGGTACCCGAGTACATACTACGTAGATGCCATTCAAACTCGCAAGCTCCACCAAACCTTTTGAGTTCAAGTGCTGCTGAACAACACCAGCAAACCAGGTAGTACTTCGCCTCGACGTTGAATCCTGAGATTATTCTACCAAGTACTTGCTCCAGATAGAACGTTTCTAGAGACAGTTGAGTGCTACAGAGAGCTTGCAAAGTGTCGCACTATAGACTGTCTAATGCTCCAGCAATCTTGTACATTCTATATCCATTTCTTTCAGTGTTCCTGATACCGGCGCTGTGAAAGAGGTGGTACAATGCCGCTGACACGCAGCGCCGGACAACGCAACATGGCTCAGAATAGCAACTACCGACGAAACCCAAGTCGTCGGTCCAGAGCCTATATCTCTCGCACCAATGCTCATTCCGATGAATCTCCGCACTCAACTGCCTCCAGAAATACCCGTGAGGCCTCGGCTGGATTAACAGAGTCAGATTCAAGTGCGTCTCTGTATAATTCGAGATCTCATGAAGCTCCGGGGGTGCCTAGCCAGCGTCCTCTTCATCGAAGAAGCACAAGAATAGCAGCCGAGCGCAGTGGAAGAGGGAAAGAATATTTCCGTGAGATTGACACAATTCAGAGACCTCAATCTGCGACAAGAAATGATAAGAGTAGTGACCAAAGCATCTCTGCTACTACCTCAGCTTCCCTGAGCAAACGGCGACAGAAGCCTTCGAAAGATGATGATAAAGACCCTCCGACCAGCGGTCTGGATTGGACGGATCCTCGGATCCCTTACCATTTCTGGACTGATGTCTTCCTATATATTCGCAGCGAAAGTGGTACAGATGCACCAAATACACACTGGCTTCTTCAAATCGCTACAACCTGTAGGGCATTATCTGAACCAGCATTGACGGCAATCTACCGTTGCCCAGTGATAAGGCACCCCTCCAAGGCGAAACGGCTAGTCTCATTGCTTGGGCGCTGTCCTACTGAGACTCGGTTTAACTACCGGAGAAAAATAGAGTTCCTCTATATTGATATCCATACCATACCTCAAGCTATAATTTATCAACTCATCCACCCCTTGACCCGCTTGAAAGAACTAATATTCTATACGCCTCTGGATCAACCGCCTTACCGAAAGCTTGATACACATATCAGATGGCACTATTCAGAGGATATATTTCGTGCTCTTGCACCTCCATCCGACCACTTGGATTCTCTTGTAGAAAAACGACTCCCCATTATCCTGAAAAGCTGGGAGTGGAGTGGCAGGCTGGTTGGTGGTTATATTGCAAATGCCGGTGACATTATCCGAACCCACCAGTTGCCGTCATTTGCTCATATTACGCGGCTAAGCTTTACAAATTTCCAAGTACCATCATTGAGAAATTTACAGCCAAGGCCCGACAATGCTGACGGCGACTTGAAGACTTATCTTGAAGATGAAACTACTATCGATGCCATCGCGAATGCCATTGCACAGCTCAAATTCCTCAGACACCTTGTCTTCGAGTCTTCAACTGTCATGACCGACCGGCTGCTTTCTCTCCTACCTAAAAACCTCATTCACTTGGAGCTTATCAACTGCTGGGAGATAAAGTCTGAAGACCTCGCCATGTTCCTTCATACTCATGGTAGTAGTCTCCGCGCTCTCACTTTGATGCACAATCAATCATTGAATCTTGCTTTCTTAACGATATTGGCTGAAGCTTGCCCTAGTCTACGAGAATTGCGCATGAATATGTCTTACTACCGCCACCATGATTCTGTCAATGATGCGGACCCAATGTATGATTTCGCCCTCCTCCCAGATCAGGTGCCAAGATGGCCCCCTAGTATCCGTGTGATCGACCTCGAACATATTCGAAACTGGTCGGTCGACACTGCGCAAATGTTCATTCAGTCGCTTGTTGATAACGCCAGAAACTTGCCAGATTTGCGCCACATAGTTATTAAGACCATGCTCAACATCCCATGGCAAGCTCGCGCTGCGCTAAGATTCAAATTGAGACCCATGGTTGAGCGTGTATTTCTCCGACCTCTAGATCCCCCACGTGATTGGGCTACTTTTCAAGAAATAAGCAACACTAATGAGCCTCTGAGGTCACGCAAAAGAAAACGATGCGCACCATCAGAGTCTCCTTTACGCAGGAGTCACAGGATTGAGGAACATATGCGTGGCTCACGTTTTCGTCCTAGAAGAGATGCCATGTCGGGGCGCCGCAGGCTCGGAAGACCACTTTACAGAGAGCCGGATACTGATGAAGACGAATTTGATATTGCGGAATCATCTGATAGCAAAAATTCTGAAGCTGGGCAGAGCCCGATTCACAATACACAAGTGGAACCGGCAGTCCAAGGACTCTGTGACACCGTCAATATTGTGTTTGATAACCAAAAAGTGAGGGAGTTGCCGTTTAGTATGGAAGACTTCCTCACCGATGACGACGAGTCCTCAGGCGAAGAATGGGATGGAGAAGATGATGAGCCCGACTTTGCCATTGCATTTTAACCATGCCAACTTACCACTATCCGCCATGAAGGGCTTCAATACAGCGAATTTTGTCAACTTCTAAGTGGACGATCGGAATATCAAGCTATGCTATGAATAAACGCATAGTCCAAGGGGATTAGTATAGTGAGTGGAAACAAAATCTTCGTATTTTTTCTAAAAAAAAATTTGGAGGGCGGGGTTAGACAAATGCTTGCCATCGCCATCACGGGACGGTACATCTACGGACTATATGTATTTATTAATTAATTTTTCTACTATTGATCATAACTCGTTCCGCTATAAAGCATTCCAGGAGGGTGCAGACTCATAGACTTGATGTACACAGATTTGATGTACACAGATTTGATGTACACAGATTTGATGTACACAACTGGTACCGACTAATATTGGTATTATTTCATAGTTTAGTCGTTGCCCAGTCTGCGTAATAGTGGCGAAACTTTAGTAGTTCAATAAGAGTAAGCCTGCGCAGATATTTGTTCAAAAGGCCGCACCACCAATGCCCTCGCCAGCCAGATTCTTCATACTTTTCTCACTTAAATCACTCCTCATCTCCCATGCCCGGGCATCTCGCTCAAACCTGGTCCATGCATAAAGACTCCTTCGAAGCCGCTCCTGCTTTAATTTTAACTCCTCTCGTATTTTCTCTTCTTCATCTCGCAACTTTCTATAATGGGGTTCAATGTCTTTTGTAACACCAGCTAGTAAAGGTGTCATGGTGGGATCAGCTTTCCCTCCAGGAACAAGAGGAGGCATCGTCGCTAACAAACTCTGAGCAAGACTATGTCTAGGCGCATTACCATGTTGAGCCGAGGGGCCAGTAGGTGGGTTGAACGGCCGTTGGACAGAAGGCATCCCTGTGCCAGCGCCATTTGAAGAAGCAGCTCGAGGACCTGTGGGAATATTGGAAGGGCCGCTTGACGTTGGTGGTATTATCGGTGGACCAGACAAATGGCGGGATGGAGTTTGATTCCATCCCCCTCTTCCACCACGAGAGGCAAACGGAGAGCCCCGAGCTAATGGAAGGTAGCCTCGGGGTCCTGAAGGTGGGTTCGTTGGGCTTGTAGTATCTGTTCTGTGCGGCACAGCGTTCGGCGTCTGGGGATTCTTCTGAATCTGCGGAACCGGTGTGGACATGGCTGCTGGAGATACTCGAGCAGCAGCAGCAGGACCAATCGGTGGCATCCGTAACGCTGCAGGGCCACGAGGTGGCGATTTAATCGAGCCAGGGGCAGGCTCATGGGCGTTAACTCGTTGTGTGTCTTTCATGGTTGTAGCTGACGTCGCAGAGGCATGGAGGGGAGAGTCCTCTGGCACAAGGGGAGAACGGGCTTTTATAGACTGTGACTGAGAATCTGCTCTTTCTGAAGCAGGTTGAGACGGCATTGTGGATGGAGGCCCAAATTCTCGTGATGGGGAGTGTCGCTTATAGGAATGATATCTGTCATCTCGTCGATTTGCAGACCTAGAGCGTGGTCTGTAGACACCACTTCGTGCAGCGATAGGTGTCATTTTCCCCGATGGCGTTCTCTCGCGGCGTCGATCTCGAGAGAATGGAGAGCGCGACCTTCTGTGTAGTTTAAGTAAATAAGCAAAATCCCAATAAGATTTATTAAATAACACAAACCTATCGTCCCGTCTTTCAGTATCACGTTCCCAATCCCTTGTTCGGTTTCTTTCACGGTCCCATTCCCGATCACGTTCACGGTCTAGAGCCCGAGGCCTATCACGTTCCCAATCTCGCCGCGGTGACCTCGGGCGCTCATATCTATTCTCTCTCGCTGGCGAATCTCTTCTGGGTGGGCTTCGCCGAGGCAGCGGTGATCTTCTTATAGGAGACCTGGTTCTCTCGCGTCTGCGGGGGCTTTCGCGGTCTCTGGATCGCTCGCGCCGATAACGATCGCCTAAGCTCCTAGAGCGTCTTCGCGGAGGATATCTTCCAGGAACATAGCTGTCAGATCCTGGAATAATGGGGCTTCGAGGGCAAGGGCTTCTGGTTCGTGGTGGGCTCCTAGCCCGATCCCTCGCAGGGCTCCTTGGTGGTCTTCTAGGCGATCGCTCTCGCGGGGTCGGTCTCCAAGACTCTCCAGCGCCATATCTAACTACTTCGCCATCGTCGTATCTGTCATTGTTAGCTACATGCTCAACGAGAATCATCACTCTGAAGGGATGAGAGCAACCGCGTCTCTTTTTCGCCATTATTCATGTTCATGGGCCTCTGTGGCAAGCTTTCAGGGGAATTTGCGAGACAAGGACGCGCATCATAGGAAGCAATATAATGAATAGTTTGCTTATTCTTACCTGCGACTCCGGCCATCACGATCGCGGTCCATTTTTTGGTCAGATCAATCACTGTAGAGTAAGTGTAGAGTATGAAGTGTAAAAAAGTAAGGCTCGATTCGGTTCGTATCTAAAAGGTGGATCGGAGGATATAAACTCCGCTTTCTGTGAATTATGCATGACCACGCTAGAAGCATTGGATTTAAGTTTGCGTCAATTGCTACTCCTAGGACAAAGGCACCAAGATTACAATAAATGATGCAGAGTACTCCGTATATCAATTGTTTTTATATATAGGTAGTAGTAAATTGAATTTTATTTTTTTAGATACAAATAAAGGTTTCAGTATAAATGCTAAAGACTATACGTACTTAGTATGCTAATTGAATAATGAATATAGAATATTAATATTATATTAATAATTAGTGATATGCTCAAAACAAATACAAAGTTAAACATACTATAACTATAAAATATTTATAGAATATATGTATTTATTTGATATGGTCGAATAAATTTGATGAGAAGCTTCCCTTATCACTCTCGAGATGTACTAACTTAGGAATCTTGGGGGGTGGCTTCTCCGACAATTTAGGCGCGGCTGGCATATATGGTTGCTCAAGGCTTAAGAGACTCGACCGGCGTTTTGACTGGTTGTCTCCCGATCTTAGTCGTTTGAACCAGCCGCTCGTTCGTTTCGTTTTCTCTGAATCCACGACACTGGAGCCACTTTGGCTATCTGGGCGATAAACATTGGCGAAACTACGCCCACTCTCTTGAAATATGCTTTCTGTGCAATTGTTATTAAACGTAGCAAAATCCAATACACGGCAAATGCTACCCTGTCGGCCCGACATAGCAGGGCTAGATGGCACGTCATCTGCAAAACTTATATTGCTAGTCTTATTCTCGTCTGTTGTCGAAGTTCTTTCTTTGTCTTCGATACTTTTATTATCATCTTCGGGTCTTTTTGATGGCGCATGTGTCGGCTCAATCGGAGACTCCGGTGGTGGAGGAATATCAGTGCCGTCGGTGATGTTGCCAAAATTCAAATTCAAGGCTGGTAATAGTTCAAAGCGCGCGCTGGCCACGCGCTCTTTATATTGAGAAGACATGATATGCAAACTACTCTGTACTTCGAGAGTAATCGTAGAATAAGGCACGAGACCTACCAGTCAACAAACAGAGCTCCGCGCATAACATCGCTAAAGGGGGATAAAGGCAGCCGGCGGCGACTGCCTCTATATAACCCCTATAATTTTACACAGATATAATACCCAAGCAGTAACTTTAGGAAAATCAATTATAGTAGAATAATTTAAAGCAAGTTTTATTAATAGAACAAAAAATAAATTGATATTTTCTTAAGAAACTTTACATCGATTATATAGTATAATAATTTAAAAAAAAATTATTATAGTATTTTTTTTTTAAAAAAAAACCTAGCTTTATATATTATTATCGAAATTATTAATAATAATTCTTATAATTAGATAATAGTATATTTAAATTTCAAAAATTAAAAATAGTATATTAAGATACGTCTGTATTTTATAACTATGACAAAAAATCAGATACGTTTTTAAAAATTCAGATCTATATACTATATTTTACTAAACTTGGATATTCTTAGTTTAGAGTGTAGCAGACTTAAAACTTTGCCTGCTTTGTCGCCTCAAATGATTTCCTTTATTTACGTGTATAGCGAACCGCGGCATGGCACAGTTTCTCCCACGTCATTCATTTAATGTTCCTTCCTCAGTTCCGAAGTCATATTTCCTAGGTCATCACCAAGCTGCCGTCAATAAACTAAAAACCGTTCTCCCGAGAATATCACTAGTTATCGAGTGTCGAGACTTTCGGCTACCCTTATCAACCCACAACCCTGTCCTTGAGAAAGCAATCATCGGCTGTTCAAAAATAATTGTGTATACGAAGCATGACCTAGGTAGCGATAGTCCCGACGCTTGGCACTTGTTGCAGAGACTGCACGGCCGCCGTGCTTTATTTTGGGACAAGAATCATTCTCCTACCACAGGCTCTCTATTAAGACGACTGAAAGAGGCTGCTTTAGAAATAGGTTCAATAACAGGGTTGTGTGCTTTGATAGTGGGCATGCCCAATGTGGGTAAGAGTACGTTACTCAATGCTCTCAGAGGCGCTGGAACCGCAGGAAGAAAGACCAAAGTAGCCAAGACAGGTGACCAAGCAGGTGTAACCCGTAAGATTGGAACAAGCGTTCGTGTCGTTGAATCAGAGGAGAAAGGGGGTATTGGCGCTGGCATATACGTGCTTGATTCGCCAGGAGTTTTTCTACCGTACGTCGAGGATGGAGAGGCTATGATCAAGATCTCTCTTGTACAGGGTATCAAGAAGGGACTCATACCAGACGAGATTCTGGCTGATTATCTGCTTTATAAGATGAATCTCTGGGATCCCCACATCTACCGTCGATATTGTCCCCCAACAAACGATATACATGAATTCCTTCTCGCTGTAGCAAAGCGTGATGGCAAACTTAAAGCTGGTGGAGTCCCTAATACAGGGGAATCCGCAGCCAGAGTGTTATCAGAGTGGCGGAAGGGTAAACTAGGCAAATATGTGTTGGATGACCTCTCCAATGATGCTCTTCAAAGTCATGAGTTGATGGTAACCAGCCCTCCATTAAGTTTGAATCAAGGAAAAAAGGCATGGAAGGAACAAAGGAAAGGAAACAATGGCTAAATTAGCTCCAGCACCAGTTAAAATAAAAAGGACTATATGTCCAGTTCACTCTAGCCAATCGACCGTATAATGAGCACATCATCTTATATTTCAGCCAACACAGGTTGCGGTGTGCGTAAACATATTTTGACAACAAAGAGCACATAAACCTCACCCGGTACATATTGGCAGCAAGCATGCCGTGTTTGCTTTAGATCAAGACGCAGTTTACCGGTTGATATATGAAAAGGAATAATACAGCTGAGCATAATAAAAGCTAGCAGCATCGCTCCTTTTGTACCGTTCGGTAAGGTAAATAAAGATAAGATAAATAACACTTCACGTATGCTCAGAGTTAGTTGCTGGCTACATAGCAGATGAAATGAAATATGCAGGGTTTTGCACACTGCGGGTATCACGCGTATTGATTCTGCCACTTGACCATATCTCGCGTAAGAACGTCCATCATTTCCATACAGCTCAATTCTTTGAAACTATTAGCCACAGGTGAGTTGCATCGCTCGTTGGAACCTTTATTAGCTGATAATGTGGTAGTTTCATGCATGAGCTGATTTGTTGAATTGCTACTGCGGTCCAACGCAGCTTCAGCTGCTAGGTCGACTTGGGTTCTGGAAATAAAATCCATGATTGCAGCTACCCGTCGCTTCATATCCAGCATGCTCATCCTACCTGTGATGCCTAGCTTCGCTTTTGGGCCGGTCCTGTGGTCACCGAAGTGCTTAGAGTGCCCAGAAAAATTTGTATTATTCGCTTTGTGAATGTCTCGCGATACAGATCGTGCAGGTGATCGTTCAATCTCTGCGTTTCGATCCTTGGTATATTGGTTTTTTCCTTTGCCCTTTTTGTGATTGCTCCGTGATGTTCGCTTATGAGACGTTCCGGCAGATGAGTGAGATGCAGGAGGAGTTCCTGGAACAGGTGATGGTACAGGTGCAGGCTCCGTGATGCTTGAAGGTTCCGCGCTCTTAATTATAGAAGCCTTAAGAGCCGGGGGATTTACCTCCTCTGATATGTCGGAATCTAAACATGTCAGTCCTCATAAATGTACTCCACCACTATAGCACATAACTTACCTTCAGTACGTCGCCTGTCCGCTCGCCCTTTTCGTTTATTTATAGTCTCCTGTCGTGGTCGATCTTTATCTTCCCTGTCTATTTTCTCTTGGATTTTGTAGGTTCGAGACCGTTTTGGTCCGTTACGGCCATTACTCTCATCGTCTGTATTTTCTCGGCTGATATTGTCCGCTAATTTTGGTGGCGGAGAAGTAGATTGGGAATTTGTACGCTGCCTTTTGACCGTTACATTATTCCTGCGTATGAGGTTACTAAACATCCAATAGTCTCGGAATTCGGGGTTCACAGACTCTTCGCTGTTACTGCGCCCTCGTTTGGTACGCCTGCTGATATTATCCGTCCCGTCTTGAGCGACTTCTTCTTTGCTTGCTTCGATTGCTCGGCGTAACTGTTCGTCGTCATAAGCAGCATCGCGACTATTCATTGTAGACCGTCGTTTGGATATCTGTGAGGTGGATTGAGATCGGATAGATTTAGAGCTACCCAGTCTTGGCGATCGAGCTCCATCTTTTGCTATAGAAGTAGCCCGAGATATAGTTCTGGCAGGTCGACTTAGAGGCAGATATTTAGAATACTTTTGTCTACAGAGATGTTATCCTTTCAGTTCTGCCATAGAGTGGCTTGACAACAAGAACCTACCCGTTACTTGCTGTTTGAATCTTATGAAGGTCTTTCCGACACTGCTCACAGAAGTACTCTTCAGGTGAACTCTCAGCGCTAAATATACCAACACATGCTCCATGTTGCCATACTTTGCAAATATCACATTGTACAAAAAATCCGGTAACATCTTCAGTGAGCTCGATTGAGGCGAGAAAGTTGGCGTCTGAGCCATCGACAGGTGGGCGACCGGGATAATCCTCACAGCCGCATATACACCGGACTGCCTCGTCCTCTTCCTCCTGTAAAGCATCCGCTTCATTAGACATGTCCAGATTTTCGTTCCGCAGGCTCTTGTATTGCTCTTCGTCGTGGCCGCGTTTTCGCCTCCGACCAAGTAACGTGTCGTCTATATCGTCGAGTGGATCGGATGATACTGACGCACTAGGCGTAGACTTGCCCGACTGAGGTCGATTGAGGGACCTAGTATGTCGTTCAAGTCGGTTAAAATTGGTAGATGAGAGAGATGACTGTTGAGAATGAGAAGCCAACACGCGAGCTCTAGAAGATCGTCGTGGCGAGGGTGGTGCCATTGAATACTATAAACACGAGAGGGGAAAAGAAGTATGCGCGGTACGAAAAGTGAGTGGTAAAATGTCTAGTGCTCTAGTAAATAAGGCTGAGAAGAAGCAGTCGTACATATGGAGTAGAGTCTACGAAGTAGTACAGTGGAACTATTAAACCGTAACACGTTATGGAGAAAGGTATAATGTTCAAGTTTGGACGTATTCATTAAAAAGGCTTTAATCTAAGCTAGCCTATAATTTTAAAGAAAAAAATCTCGTATTAAAACTTCTTGTTTTAAATAACTATAGTAAATCATATAATTATAGCTTCTATAAATCACACATCTAATTAATATACCTAATGTTGCATTTTGTATTAATAATGAAATGGTTTATACTATATTTATATATTATATCTTATAAACAATAATAATTTTATTAACATATGTACCACAGCACTCAAGGAACTGTACTCCGTAGAATACCTGCTTACAGGGCGATACTTAAGGTAGGCGCTAGGTACTATTGCAAGCTACCTGGTAGTACCGTACCTCTTCGCGCAGGATGATGCATCTCATACGTCTTTTCAATTACTACCACCTTATATATATTTACAGAATGCCTAGTAGCTAACGCCTATCGTTTCCGCCTCGTTCTATGTTAGTTCATCCCCTTCCTATTCAATTTTAGTTATATCAACTGGTAGATGCATGTAACTGCTTATTACGGAGGCGCAACTGAGTGCTATATCTATCATGTTTAGGTTGTCGCGACGACGCGATCATTCGCTCCAAGTAAGTTTTCAAGTATTGTTGCATTATGTTGCTGCAACATTCATTTAAAAAAATTATCTCCTTGCCATACCCAAGAGCTACTTAGAAATTATGTTTAGTTATCTAACTTTTGTTTGCTATTCCTGTAGCCTTTAACGAAGGAAACGGCTGATCCCAATGCCACCACGGCCGCCGCATCCGCCTTCATGCGTGGCAATGCAGCTCAGTCATTATCTTCGGCAGCTGCCGCAGCGGCCTTACGGGCACAGCCAACTACACCAACAAGAGTTGCCGAGATATCGTCCAAGAGGGCCCAACGACGCACTTCCTCGCTGTCGTCCCCCGCTAGCCGCGATGCGGCCGGCAAGAGTAAACCACGGAGGAGTTCTAGTGTGAGCTCAATGAGTGACCGAACATTCCGATCACCATCACCCGGTCGCGCAGCACCTAAGAAACAGCATGTGCCTCCTGTTCCCAGCATCCCCATCTCCAAAACCACTTCTATCGCATTACAAACTCAAAATTTCCAAACTGCGAGTCAGAAATTAGAAACCAACCAGCAGAGTTCATGGTTTGGAGCTGCTACGACTCAGGATGAATATCAAGAAAAAAGAACGGAATCTCTTTCAAAGTTAACCCCTGATTTGCCAGAATCTCGTTCCGGAAGTGTTAGCTCATCTATTAACTTCTCATATCCTCGTACGCGAATAACTTCATGTGATTCACACATGTCTGAACATGACCTTGTTTATGACGCAAATTCAAGAAGAATGGTCTTAAAGGAGACATTCGTGGCTATGAACCCTCGGACTGAGGATACGACTATAAGACCAGCTGGGAAACTGAAAGGAGCTAAGCTGTCAGAACAGAGCCATATCCCACCAACGTTTGCCAAAGAAATGAAACCAACGACATTCAGCAACACTCAGTACGATTCTTCTTCAATAATAACTGATCAATCTCACATGGCAGACAAATCTCTTCAAATAGGAAGCTCGAATGATGGCTATACTCATCCTAAGGCTAACTTTGACCTACCGGTATTAACCATGACGATGGAAAAGCTGTCGCAGAAGAATCTTGAAATTGAAAACCTTAGCGAAGGGCAAAACCAGGATGAGTCCCACAGCAACGACCCAGAACTTCTGGTAGAGCCAAAGATAGCACCTAGCTTGCCAAAAGATGATAACTTAAAGAGCGAAGGAAATTCGGCCTATGCTGGATCTGGTTCAGAGACATCCGTACGATCAGCTCATTTTGCATCTTCAACTGATCGCCTCGTTGTCAAACACGAACCTCCACCACGATCTTTATCACCCAGGAAGTCCGCCATGAAGTCACCCACTCTAAACAGAGGAAATCTAGTCCCACACTCTACTGAAAACTTGGAGTATCCAAATCTTAACACCACTCGTTTTATTAAAGACGATATCGTTCCAAGTCAAAGAAAGAGTGTTAGAGTAAGCTGGAATGACAAAGGTGCAGTGGGAGTCACTGAACCCAGCAAGTTTGAAGAGGCAGGCATGGCAGTTGTCCCTGGTATTCAAACAAAACAGTACGCATATGGTGCTGCCGAAAACCCGAAAACGAGTAATGCAGCTTCACCACAACAAGATGAAGTAATGTCCCCCCGGCCCGCTCTTCCACTGTTTGGGAGTGTACGCGATAAAAAGGGGAAGGAACCTGAGGAACGGCAGCTTGTTCGCCCTCGCGAGCGATCACTCTCTCCTCAGTCATTACCGCCGTCCAACCTTCGTACGACGTCTTTTGTCCCTAGTAATGGAACCATCCTGTCAATAGATCCAACTAAGGGATTAAATGATACTCGAGAGCAGACGCCAAAAAACGTAGCCAACATATCCAAATATCGAGAGCCATTGCCAATCATTATAGCATCTACTGATAGTCTAGAGCATGATAGCGAAGATACGTATAGTTCGGCCGATGAGAGTTTTGAGGACGTGTCTACTGGCTTAGACCGGTCAGTGGTACAAAAACTCTCTCAGGATGTATTATGCGATTCAACTTCCCCCTCTAAATTATCGGCCGATGAAACTCCAAAAGCAAGCAACGGTATACTGGATACCTCTATCTATGATTCTCACACTCTAATGTTGAGACATCATAATGTCGCACCTCTTGGCAGGTCAAATTCTCTTCCAGGAAGTTTTCCTCCTGATGAAGATACTGCCGAGTTTCGAATTGAAGACCTGGACGAGTCTGCCATCCCAAGATTAGTGCAGATTTCAAGACCAAGGCCACCAATGGATTCTAGTAAGAAAGACGACGAGTCGGATAGGGATAGCATCTATAGCGACGCGTACGAAGACCTGCCTGAAGCTGACGATAGTGGATTCATATCCCTTGATGCCACACTTTTACACCCTCTACCGACAACATTGGATTACAGCAGTTCAAGTTTGGATGCAATGCAGGGAAAGAAATTGTCGGATAATGTCTTCCATGCTTCGTTTCAATCTTTAGACGACTGGGAAAGAACTAAAGCCTACTGGAAGAGCCTTACCTCCAATGAGAGACGTCAACTCGAAAAGGAGGCCCTCCAGGAAGCACATGAAGATACTAAGCATGATAACATCACTCCAGAAGAATCTACCAATGCATGCAATACCTTGGGCTATTCTTACAATGCAGAACGGAGAAAACAGCTTCATCAACCCCAAGTTGGATATCCATTGCGGGCTGTATTGGGAGTATCGCCAGAAACAATTATGTCACCTCACAAAGAACTTCAAGATAATTCATTGGGGGGCGTCAATTTCCAACCAGCGACTCCCGTCAATGAACTTTGGTATCAACCAAAAGAGAATGACAGCATTGAGACGAAAAGAGGACAGAAATTCATGAAGCATACTGATTTCGCCTTGGTAGATGCTAAGAGGGAACGTAGTGCGATACAGCAACCAGTTGCTACGACACACAATAATGTAGTAGCGGGGGGTAAATTGCAAAAGCTAATGCAACTCAAACGCTCTTCAGGTAGCGAAGGAAGGGGTACAGGTGACAAGTTCCGAGACTCAGTCGCCCAGTCCGCGTCATCACACAGCCCCTCGATCCCAACATCATTCGACCAGAAACATCAGGGGGGCCAACCAACGGATAGCTCAGTTGCGAGCCCGACTTTAATTACCGGCATGAAGTCTACTTTAAGGCGCCGAGGATCTGACTCAAGCGAAAGCAGCTTCGTACGCAACAGAGCAATTGCTAGTCCGCGCCCTGGGCTTAGACTATCCATGAGAAGCAATGCATCGGAGTCAAGGGTCTCATTAGGTAGCAAGAAGAGTGGGAAGAGATTGACTTTGCGCTCTTTATCGCCTACGGCATCCAATCTACAGCATCATTCAGCCACGGTTATGCCTTTTTCCGGACCATTGGCGGGGAACCAAAGGCATCAGCTGCTCCATCAAAACACAGCCATGCCACATATCGATCAATCTCTATCAAAAAAAGATAAAGGTTCAACATACGACGATCATGTCTTGGATTCTAGCGACGATGATATGGATGATGATTTTTACACAGGGAGAAATACACAAAGACCAGGTCAATTGCCTGATCATAGTACCGTTTCACACTCAGCTAGCGCTGCAGCACAAGAAGCACCCCTCCGGCGACAAGGCCTAATCTCCACACTTAGGCGTAAGAGGGACGAAAGCGCCAGAATCTTTAGGGATACAAACGACAATGACGGTTTCGCCGGTCATGATGCTGTGTTACAGCAAGACGCAGAAGACCTTAAGTCAACACGAAGCAATGATATACCAAATCAAGGACTGGGTTGGCCTCTGCAGAATCGCAAAGGTGGGACTAATGAAAATTTATCAGTGACATCACCAATTCAAGGATATGGGAGAGGATCCGCAGCTAGCGGCTCTATTGCCAAGGGTAGCCTGACGTCAGATCCCCGCCAACAATATGAGCCTTCACCGGATACAGGTAGCTCAGATGCTGGTTGCGCTAATATTCTGCTATCATCAGAGCCCAAAAGAAAGAAATTTAATAGCTTAAGAAAAATATTTAAATTGAATAATTAAGTAATTAGATAATTAAATAATAATATATTATTGTAATTTTTACCCTCGATTGGAACTCGAGTTTGGTGGTGCGTCATTTGAATTAATATAAAATGTACATATAAAGCCTGGACTTGGGCAGCTTCTTAGGCTTCTTTATAATAAAAGCTCAAGCTTTAAATTGATATAATATCCATTTACAAGCAATAGCGCAGCTACGCCTTGTGCTTGCAGCCAGACTCTCAAGTTATTCTTCATATAAGCTCATTTGATAACTGTCGTCCATAGTTTTTTAAGCGTCAAGGCTCTTTCTTTGAGCAAATACCTGCAAGCTTTACTTTCTGCTACCCCGCCTCTTTATATACTCAAAGTATATTGCGCCATGACTGCCGTTCTAGGGGATCATGATATTCCCAACGATGGCACAGGTTCGGTCCACCAGATAGTTAATTAAGTCTTATTACATTTCGTCTAACTAGAAATGAAGGCGCAATCAAGCTTGACCCTTGGCTAGGCCCATTTAGCGATACGCTGAAGCGGCGATATTCCAAAGCTCAGGAATGGATTAAGGTTATCGATGAAAGTGAAGGCGGCTTTGATAAGTTTTCCAAAGTAAGAAAACCCACGTTCACACTCGGCTTTTTTCTTTTCTTTTTTGAATAACCGACCACTTTATAGGGTACTGATATATTTGGTTTCAATGTGGATGAGAAAAATAATATCATATATCGCGAGTGGGCGCCAAATGCCCAGCAGGCATATCTCGTCGGTGATTTCAGTGAGACTTCTAAATCTTTTTCTTGGGGTTTTGGTAGTGCAATTAACACATACAGATGGCTGGAATCAAACCTCTCATCCAATGCAAAAAAACTCCTTCGGAGTTTTCGAGATATCCGTTCCGGCAAAAGGCGGCCAGAGGGCAATATCCCATAATTCAAAGATCAAGGTACGTTACTTAAGATCTTTTAGCTAGGCACCCATACTAATCGTCAGATTTCTCTCGTACTCCCCGGGGGCGAAAGGATAGATCGCCTGCCTGCATGGATCAAATATGTCACCCAAGATCTTGCCGTTTCACCAGCGTATGATGCTCGATTTTGGAACCCACCAACTACAGAGAAATACGTATTCAAGCATCCAAGACCAGGAAAACCGAAGAGCATCCGAGTATATGAAGCTCACGTGGGGATTTCATCCCCAGAACAGCGAGTCGCTACATATCAAGAATTCACCAAGAACATGCTTCCTAGAATTAAGGACCTGGGGTATAATGCTATTCAATTAATGGCCATCATGGAACATGCTTACTACGCTAGTTTTGGGTATCAAGTCAATAGCTTCTTTGCAGCGAGCAGCCGATATGGAACCCCTGAAGCTTTGAAAGAGCTTGTTGATACCGCTCATGAAATGGGAATTGTCGTACTCTTGGACGTGGTCCATAGTCATGCATCAAAGAACGTACTCGATGGCCTTAATGGATTCGATGGAACCGACCACCAGTACTTTCATGGTGGGGGAAAAGGCAACCACGAGCTTTGGGATAGCAGACTATTCAACTATGGTCACCATGAAGTAATGCGGTTTCTTCTAAGCAATCTCCGATTCTGGATGGACGAATATCACTTTGATGGTTTCCGTTTTGATGGTGTCACTAGCATGCTTTACAAGCACCATGGCATTGGAACGTATGTGAATGTTCCCCCCCATCTCATGGACTATCTTTGACTAACTAGCCATTATAGCGGCTTTTCTGGTGGATATCACGAATACTTTGGACCTGACGTTGATGAAGAAGCCGTTGTATACTTGATGGTTGCTAATGAGATGCTGCACTCACTTTATCCCGAGTGCGTAACTGTCGCTGAAGACGTATCGGGAATGCCGGCTTTATGCCTTCCTCTATCACTTGGTGGTATAGGTTTCGACTATCGACTTGCAATGGCTATTCCCGATATGTGGATCAAGATTTTAAAGGAACTTAAAGATGAACAATGGGACCTTGCTAATATCTGCTTCACTTTAACTAACAGACGTCATGGTGAAAAAACCATTGCATACTGCGAAAGCCATGACCAAGCGTATGTAATCCTATCTCGTGGTTGAGATGGTACTAACGGCTGTCAGACTTGTTGGAGATAAAACATTGATGATGCACCTTTGCGACGCAGAACTGTATACTAATATGTCTACCCTATCGCCACTGACGCCCGTTATCGACCGTGGAATGGCACTCCACAAAATGATTCGTCTTCTTACGCATGGGCTAGGCGGAGAAGGATACCTCAACTTTGAAGGCAATGAATTTGGCCATCCTGAATGGCTCGATTTCCCTCGAGAAGGAAATAATAATTCTTTCTGGTATGCTCGTCGACAGTTTAATCTCACTGAAGATAGCCTACTTCGATACCAATTTTTGAACACCTTTGACAAGTTAATGAACAAATGCGAAGAAGAACATGGCTGGCTGCGCTCGCCCCAGGCTTACATATCTCTCAAGCATGAAGGGGACAAGGTCATTGTGTTTGAGAGGGCAGGGCTTGTCTTCATTTTCAACTTCCATCCGGACCAAAGCTACAGCGACTACCGCGTTGGAGTAGATGTGCCTGGAACCTATATGCTAGTCCTAAATAGCGATTCAAAAAGAGTTGGAGGGCATAGTCGAATTGACGAAGATACTCGTTTTGTTACTACCCCCATGGAGTGGAATGGGCGGAAGAACTGGATGCATGTGTATATTCCATGCCGAACTGCTATAGTATGTATTCATCCAACGATGCTTCTCCCGCGGATAAGCAAGCTAATCAGAAACAACCAGGTGCTGGCCCTAGAGAGCGCAGGATTGAAGTGACTTGGATGACCCTTCATTATTGCTTGGCAGGTGGTAATAATTCAATGTTAGTATAGTAGGTATACTAGGTACCGCCCGCACAATAAAACACAAAAGAAGCTTGATTTCTCTTTGATATAGAATTCCGTCATTAATGTAAAATTAAAAAAATTTACTTCTTAATCTGAATTTATAAATCTAAAAGCAAATTTTATGCTGATACGTATTCTAGAATGAAGAACTAGCCTATGCCGAGTGCAGAAAGAGAGAGTGTAAGCCACACTGTGGCTCACTTGAACGATTGATCCTTCTTTTTATCTACTAAGATATTGACTACCTACAAGTAATACAATATCCTATTTTCATATCGAACAGCAATAGCAATGTTCGGTCATTCTCGTCCAGCTCTATCCTCCCTATCACTCACCAGGCGCGTCATTAGCGTGCGATTCCACAACCCTCTGTCTCAACAAACTGTCCGGCGCAGGTCTGGTCCATACGGCTATACACAAGCCAAAGCTCTGGTATTTTCTAGAAATGGAGAACCATCTGATGTATTAAAGTGGGTAATTATTCGGAGCGGGATGACAGCAGGAAGAAATCAACTGACAGTAGTAAATAGGTTACATACATATTCTATTTCTCCCTCCCTCCCTTCTAGGTCCGTCTTGTTACGATCTCTCGCTGCTCCTATTAATCCTGCGGATATAAACACTATCCAAGGAACCTACGGCTCTCAGCCCAGCTTTACCTCTCTAATTGGAACCTCCAGTCCGTCTGCTGTTCCGGGAAATGAAGGTGTCTTTGAAGTTATTGCAACAGGCGATCCGTCATCACATATTCAAAAGGGAGATTGGGTTGTACCCACTGTTCCGCAATTCGGTACATGGAGGACACATGTTGTGGCAGACCTAGACGAAATACTGAGGATCAATAGGGAGGGGCTAAAAGCGACTCAAGCGGCGACTGTGTCTGTCAATCCTGGTACGGCTTATCGCATATTGAGGTCTTATGGTCCTAGTGCTGGGATAAGCACTGGCCTTAGCATGCGACCACTTGAGGTTGGTAGCGGTGAATGGTTCATTCAAAATGGAGCGAACTCAGGAGTAGGAAGAGCTGCTATACAATTTGGGAGGCTCTGGGGATTGAGAAGTATCAACATCATTCGTGAACGAAGCTCTCCTGAGACAACAGAGGCTTTAAAGAAAGAACTGCTTAATCTTGGAGCCGATGTGATTGTTACAGAAACACAGCTTTTATCACGCGAATGGAAGGACCAGCTGGCAGAAATCACAAATAAAGGCCGTGAGCAAATTGGACTGGGCTTAAATTGTGTCGGCGGTAAATCTGCCACGGCTGTCGCCCGTTCGCTTAGTGAGGGGGCCACTCTAGTGTCATACGGTGGTATGGCCAAGCAACCGGTTGCTCTGCCTGTCGGTTTACTCATATTTAAAGACATTCGCTTTGTCGGCTTCTGGCTTTCTCGATGGAACCAACGGGATATTATTGGGCGTCAGCATATGACTGATTATATCATTGATCTTATACGTGAAGGCAAGTTTCAAGATGTACCATTGGAAGAAGTAGCGTGGAATTGGGGGACTGAAATATCTACCTTGACAAATGCGGTACATGGCGGGCTTCAAGGCTTCAGAAGCGGTAAGGGAGTCTTTGTATTCGGTGATACCTAATCGGCGGCAGCAAAAAGCAAATGCGTATCACAAAAGCATTAGTCGCACATCGCTTCCTTAACTAGTTGCTATGCAATTATCGTCGGCATTATATTAGCCTACTTTTCTCAGCTACTATTGAAAATAGGTCACATTAAAAATATAAAATTCAGGTTAGTGGAGTCTTAGTAGCAGGTCAAGATTTAGATATTGTTGGTATCACTATAATGGTGTTAAAATACCTATGCAAATACTGGTGGCACTGCATGGTTATTTAGAGGATATTAAATAGAGTCAAGTAACAATTATCATACACGCCAGTAGATACTGTTCTTTAGATGAGCCTAAGCCCTGAGAGCCTGTGCCCATTCGTGTAATTTATCAATAACAACTGGAGCAAACGCTGTCAAAGTATCTTCAATAACTCTTTCAAAATAAAGGATTGCTTCTTCTTCTCCCATCTCAAGGTGGAATCTTTCTCTCACTTTCAGCACAGCCTTATCTGGTTCAAGCTTAATATCCGGAATATTGGCATGAACCATGAGGCTAAACAAATTGAGAATCAGGTTTGATGACTTTCGCAATGCAGTATAAGCTAAAAAGCAATATTGTTTAAACTGTCTGTAGTGTTCTGACTGTACCCCTCCCATACAGTCGACCATCTCTTTGGAGAGTTTCATTACCGGAGCAAAGGGCTTCGGGTCGCGGCCAAGGATGTACCCAAAGTCTGCGTGGAAAAAATGTCCATCCGGGGCTAGCAAAAGATTATCGAGGTGCCGATCACCAACACCCAGAATGTAAGTAATGACACAATATCCTGCACAAGACTTGATATATGTGTCAAGAGTATCTTGGCGCACACCAAGTGGTTGCCGGTCGTCTGGGTTGTGGTGCTTGAGATAAGCCAAAGCTGGATTGTTCTTGAATTTGCCGACAATACTGGATAAGCTTTGTGACTGAATGAATTGCGAGGCGCCTGCCGTCGTGCTTGTCGCAAGAATTTTATAGGGGGACAACTTCAAATCAAGGTTTTCTTTCTGAAGCAGCTGATCCATCAACGTGATAATTTGAATGACCAGTTGGTCTTGTCTTAAATCGTCCCCGAGTTTGAAAATAATAGGATACTGACTTCCGGTTGTAGTTTTAAAAGTACATTTTATGGGATTGAGAGAAGATTTGAAAACCGTCACTTGGTCTGGTATAATGCTGGTGATTTTGACGGAAGGGTCAAGGGGCATTGCAAGTGGCGGATCAATAGTCATAAGCTCGTTCTTTGGATCTCCAAGAAATGCCTTCACTCGATCTGTTTTTTTGGTAATTGACTCATTCGATAATTTGATGTCATTCGCAATTCTTGATAAGATAGCGAGAAGCTCAGCTTGCCTGAGGAGAGTCTTCCGAAGCTCATTACCCTCTGGCTGTTTGATGAGCTCCATCATAAACTCGTAGGCAACTTTGCGATATATTTCCCGGTTGCGCATATCCTGCTCTGGGCTATGATCGTCGCACTCGACCATAAGATACCAATGGAAGTAGTTTCCCAACATGAAATTTGCCGCAGCGCGTTGAATCAGAAATTGTGCGAGTGGTGAGTCTTGTACAATTTCCACTCCTGAGTCAGCAGACGTGTGCTCATATTTAAGAGCTTGTACAAGTTGAAGTAAGTACAGAAGTAGCTCGTTGTCATCGGCCTTTCGCAATCGATTGACGGCATACGATCGAACAGTAGAGTTATCAAAAGACGGACCCAACATCCCAAGTGCATCATCCACATCAATTTCAGTCCAACGGCTAAGAACCTGAATTGCCTGTTTCAATTCGCTTTGATCACTCCAGTTGACTGACTTAACAAATTTAGCCAAACCCCTCTTGTCTTTGGTTAGGTGATATCGAAATTTCCAAACGAGGTCTGCCTCTTCAGGTGTTAAAATATGTGTCGGTGGATAAGACATGATTACATTTAGTTCATCTCGAACTTTTGCATTGGGTTTCAAATCTCTATCAAGAATGCCATGTCGATGAGAACTTCGGAAAAGGCGTCGGTGTTTGGCTTCGGCTGGGTTATCCCGTTGCCCCACCTCTGGATCATATACCATCACAAGGCGCGATCCGAAGTCCGCTGAGCTCTCACCGACAGCATTAATTCCAGGTCCGAATTGAACCTGAGGCTGTCGTGGTGTTGCAGTTTGTGAGGCAGATAGGGGCTGTAGAGCCGAGATTGGGGGTGGACCATATTCATGGTCTGCAAAGACAACTGGAAAGTCGAAGCGCGGCAACTCCACATTGAGGACACACATATAAGAGTCGGATATGTCGTCACGAGAAGGTGCTAGAATGGAAGGCGTATTGTTGAGGTCGTCATTCATTGCGTGACTCTGCTGATGTGATTTGGTAGACAACTTGGTTGCATGTAATCCCTTCTTCTCAAATCCCCTAAAAACCATTTGGTCAAGCCAGTCTACACGCGGAATCTCACCCATCTCGTGCTTTTTGAATAGACTCTCCATTCTTTCCAGCTCTTCTATATTGTTGGCCAGCTGTGTCATCCCCTTTCTGTTGTATCCAATGAGTGCCGGTGTTGTTGTATCGTCTGTACCATCAGCGTGCTTATATTTGTAGATAAAGCATTTCTGCCGACCCCTGATGACTTGATTATCATCACCAAACAGGGGAAGGGTAGTCCCTCCAAACGGAGCCGCATGACAGATCGCATTGCTGCCTTGTTCCGGCGAAAGATCCCATATTGTGATAGCAAGACGGGAGTTGGCCGGAATAGATTTATACGAAATAGGTAATCGTAGCCACTCATTCCATCTAAGTTTTAAAATTGGTTATTTAGCTCAGCATTAATGTCATGTTTATCATACATCATTCATACCTTCTCTCTGAGCGGGGGGGCTTATATGCCGTCTGAATGGGCACAGTTAGGGCTTTGGAGCCTGCCCAGACCTGTATTGTAACATAGAGCTCAGAGGAAGAACTATGCCTTTGTTGTTAGGATGTTACATGCTCCGAAATCACTTCTTGAGTCATGACACACCTCGTATTGGAGCCAAAATGGCGGACATGAGGCTTATCAAGGAGTGTTGAGTACTTCGTGGGCCTCTCGTCTCCATCTATACCAATGCTAAGAATATGATTAGGCAAGATCGTTATATTCGGAAAATAGTAAACCGCCTCACATTCGAATTCTAATCGGACAATCGACGTCTCTCGACGCTGCGAAGGAAAACGGATCTATTCGACCATATTCAGTCATGGTGCTGCATACTTCTGAACGTCTGCAGCGTAACCTTAGATGAAATCAACGGAGGTTTCCACAGTTGCGGTAAAGCGTGTAGTTTAAGTTATATCTCTGTTGGATCTTGGATAAAGAGTTATATTATAATTTTAATATCCATGGTAAATTTTAATATTCTAACATAAGTCGTATAATTATAATTATATATATATATATATATATATATATATATATTAAAA
>JACBYL010001092.1:0-41759 GCA_015266385.1 Trichoderma oligosporum | reverse complement strand
AACACAGATATGTCTTTTTCGCAATGTACAGTTACGATCTGTCGGATGGAAAGAACATGATACCCGTAGCACAAAACAAGGGGGGGGGAGGGGGGGAATTAGTTCTGAGCTGTATAAATGACATTTATCTTGACAAAAGGGTTCGACTTTGAGAACTGTTAAGACGTCTGTGTTCTTTTTTGAAATCGCTGTCAAAAAACATCCCCAATCAGGTCTTCAATCTGGTATATCAAAAACATTTGTCATACCATTACGCATTGGGGGAAATCTTAACACATATCTTACAGCCTCCTCCTCGTTTTTGTAAACAACCCCCAAAACGCCAAAGTAGCTCCGACATAGGCAATACAAAAGTCCATATACTCCTCCTCCCCTACGTACATGTGTTTAACGATGATAAAAAAGTGTCCGGGGTTTAAGCCGCCAGGGGACCGACCCTGACGTGCTCCCTGTCCTGCTTTGTCTCTATAACATACCTGCTCTTTTCCTTTCTCCGCTGCTCTGCCTCAATGCGAGCGAATTGTCCGCGAGCGCCGTGCTTCAGCTTAGTAATCATGTCGGCCGCTTTGCCCTTTGTTAGCTCCCCAATGGTAAGAGGCTTGCTTTTGCCCCTGAGCTTATTGATGAAATCTAGCTGGCCTTGTGTGGGGGGAAGCTTTCTCCATGGTTGATGCCGATGGATAAAGGTGCGAGGAAACGCACCAGCTGCATAGCTGTCGGCGCCGTGGACCGCGTCATTGAAGGTGGCGGCCTCTAAGATTTCTCGTGGGGCGGCATAAGGCGACTTTGCTACGCCGGCAGGGAGGACTCGAATCTCAAGTGCTCGGTAAGTGGGCTCTGATGGGCTCTTCTGCTCCCCGGCTATTCTCTCGATCCTGATGTAGGATCCGCTCGGGGCGGAGAGCACGAAGCGCTCTGGGCCGACTTGTACCCATGCGTACTGGCTGATGGCACGGATGTGCCTCTCGCCAGAGGTGTCGGCAATGAGATCCAATACTGAGGAGTAATCGGTAAAGGTGACTACTGGAGAGACGTTTGAACTAGTGCTGCCTTTTGATGAGGAGTTTCCCTGTTGCTGTTCTGCCTCTGCCGCTTTTTCGTCCTTGATTTTTCTCATATCATCCACTGAGGCCAATTCGACCAATTCATTCGGATCAAGGCCGAATAGTGTTGGAGTGGTGACGATGCCTGTATCGAGGCTAGAGACCATGTCGATGATATGGCAGTCTTTCTTATCCGGATGTAGCCTCATGCCTCTTCCAATCATCTGCACCAGCAAGTTGCGCGACCTAGTTGGCCTGCCTAGCACTATGCAGTCAATGTTGGGAATATCGGTGCCTTCGGTGAAGACGCCACAGTTGACCAGGACAGGGAACTCGCGCTTCTTGAAGGACTCGAGAATGGCACTTCTCTCGACCTTGGGTGTGTCTCCGGTAACGAACCTAGCGTCAAATCCATGTTGACGGAATTTCATCGTCAGCCCTGAAACGTGTGCCAGGTCAACGCAGAATACCAAGGTGGATTTTCGATCCGGTGCTTTGGCCATCCAACTGCGGACGGTAATGTCGTTGATGGTATCGGTATTGACGACTTTTGAAAGCTCTCCTGTCTGAAAGTCGCCAAATGCACCGCTCTTGACTTTGGACAAGTTGGCAGATGACTCGACCGTGGTGAAAATAACGTCTGAGAGCCATTTGTCCGAGATCATATCGACATAGTCCTTGTGGTAGACGATCTCATCAATGGCAGCGCCGAGCTTGACTCCATCAAACCGCGAGAAAGTAGCTGATACACCTATCAAGACGGGCGAGCTATGTCGCTTCTCATCGAGGCCAAAGTGCTTCAAGGTCCTGAGATAACCCGGCGCAACAATATGATGAGCCTCGTCAACGAGAACCAGTTTGAACTTTGAAGGGTCGTACTTGTCCAGTCGATCCCTTGACGTTATGCTTTGGACACTGGCAATGGTAATGTCTGCCATGCCAGATGCATGGAGAGAGCCCATTTCAATCTCAATACTCTTCTCAGGGTACGCTAGCTGACAATGCCTAGCGGCTTGTTCAACTAACTCACGGCGATGAGCCAAGATAAGAGTCTGATCACCACCCCTGGTACGAGTATGAACCTTGTCTATGAGCTGAGTAAAAATGACCTTTTTTTTTTTTTGGTTTGTTTGTTAGCAGCGGAAATTTAGTTTTTCTATTATATCAACAAGAAAAAAATAATTGAGTAGAAAAAGGGAGATAGATATAAAGGGAGAGGAAAGGGAAAAAATTTTTATTACTGTTTTACCACTGCCAGTGGCTAAAGATATCCCAACTCTCTTGTGCCCTCGCTTCAACGACAAGACAACGGATTTGATGCATTCTTGCTGATAGTCTCGAAGCTTCAGCTTATTGCTGAGAGGCGTTGCCGCATATTTTCGGATTTGATTTATCCAACCTGCGGGGACGACACCAGTCCCAGCATCAGGCCGGAAGAGACATCTTACAAGGGTTTGTAGCATTGCACATGGTAATGCTGTGAAGAGACGAAGATCGACTTTAAGTTCTTGGGATGAAAATCCTGGTACAAAGAAGAAGTGTAAATTTAAGCCACTTGTGGCGCTAGTGTAAATAAAGTATTCACGTCTGTGGCTGAGTCATTTCGTTCTATAGAAATCAATTTTCAACATCGCTACAACAAGCTTCCCCTACTTTTCAAACTTCCCAAGTCTATATCAGAAAAATGCTACCAGGCTTGACATTACTTTCTCCTTAGGTTCAAGCCAGTGGTCATACTTCGGTCACTGCTACAATGTGAGGCCTCTCTTTCTCTTGGAAACCTCAGCGCCTCAGTGACCGAAGGACCATGGACCAAGATTCTGACTCTTCATATGAAGAACATGATGCAGCTGTCATCTCACCACCGACGGAGGTCAAGTCAGGAAGGGGCTTCAAGGGAATCGCAGAGGCTGACTTGAACAATGAATTTGAAGAGCATGGAGAATCGAACCGTGAAGAAAGCGACTTCGTTGACGACCAAGATTCTGACTCTTCATATGAAGAACATGATGCAGCTGTCATCTCACCACCGACGGAGGTCAAGTCAGGAAGGGGCTTCAAGGGAATCGCAGAGGCTGACTTGAACAATGAATTTGAAGAGCATGGAGAATCGAACCGTGAAGAAAGCGACTTCGTTGACGAAGACGAAGATGAAGATGAAGATGAAGATGAAGATGAAGATGAAGACGAAGTCTCATCGGCTATGGGGAGTCAGGAGCAACGATCACCTATAAAGAGACCTTTGGATGATACGACGACATTTAGGCCATTCAAACGACAAAGAGGAGAACTGAATTTTGGCTATCTAGAGCTTCTCAATAAAGAAATCAACGATGCTGCACAGCAGGGCTCTTTCGATGACCAGGACTTACCCCCGGCCAGTCAGATTGGTCTCACTTATTGGTCTACGCTAGAAAAGCAGAAATTTTTCGAAGCAGTAGCACGTCTCGGAAAACATAATTTGCCTGGTATCGCTGCCAAAATCAGTAGCAAAAGTGTAGCTGAGGTGAGCCATTACCTGAATTTTCTTCGGGAGGCTTGTGATTCGAGGCAGCGACAGGTATTTCGCTCAACTCTTGAGCTTGCAGAGTATCCTGCCGCAGTAGAAATGAGTCAGCAGTGCTGTCATGCCCAGGAAGAAGCTGCCGATGAGATCTCGATGAAACAGGAGGTACGCGAAGAGCTGCGGGAGCAGAGCCGGTGGGGGGACAGATGGGACATTACTCCAAAACTTGCTAAGAAACTTGGCAAAAATAGTCCGGATGCAAGCTCCGAAAACCTACCTCAGTTTGCTCAGCTCTTTCATTTGTCGAAATGGCTAGAGCTTTCGGCGCGCATATTTATGAACTCTTCTGTCCCGGGCAGCAACTGGAATTCTATCGATGAGGAGCCTCCGTCTATGTGGGCTACAACATTTGAGGATTTTCACTCATTAGCTGTTTCAGTTACTCGACGGCTTGTCCAGACAACACTCTTTATAGCCATGTCTAGGATTAGATCGAAGAATGCCATGGGTAGCAAAGTCAGAGACATGGTCCAACTGCAAGATGCCGAAGCAGCCATTGCATCTTTATGTATGGTTGCCAAGTCTAACGAGTTATGGATCAATAGTGCTCGCAGACTACGCCTTGATGTCTATGAGGATCCTCCCGAGGGAGATGAAGAAATTGAAGAAGAGCGCATGACGTATGAGGAAGTAGAAACGGCGTTATCAGGCGACGGAGGAGCAACAACCGGATTCCGACAGCTAGATACACCCTTTTCAACCCTACAGACTCCCGTTTTGAGCGAAGAAGACAGTCTTTCAGATAAATTCTCTGATTCGAGTAGATCGGCTTCTCCTACCAATGAAGAGGAACAGGAAATCAATATGGAGATTATGGAAGTCTTGGAGTACACAGCTATAGATATTCGGAATGACAAGGCTACGAGGAAGGTTCTCAAAGCAAGCATCACCACAGACAGACAAAAGGAAAGACAGGCCGAAGAAATTGATGAGTACGCCAGCTACAAGGCAGAAGTTGAAATGTGGAGCGTGTTACAGAAAAAACTGCCCATGGAATTGCCTAGAAAGCATGAGCCTGGTCCGACTAAACAGTCAAAATTGAGTATAGATAGTTTTTACCCCAGTGGACAGGATTGGGCGCGCAGGCTGTCGTATTATAGCGAGTGGGAGATGTTGCCAAAACCAGAGCCTAAGCAGGAATTGGGACAAGAGGAAGAAGCTGGAGACGAGGGAGCAGAGGGAAAAGAAGGGGAGGAAGAGGAAGAGGAAGGGGAAGTGGAAGAGGAAGAAGATCTGGTAGAGGAAGATGATGACGAGAAGGAAGAGGAAGAAGATCTGGTAGAGGAAGAAGATCTGGTAGAGGAAGATGATGAAGAGAAGGAAGATGATGAAGAGAAGGAAGATGATGAAGAGAAGGAAGATGAGTAGGAAGGGATACTATAAGCAACATTGACAAGATAAAACACAACTATGAGCAAGTTCAATATTCAACTCATTGATGATAATATTAATATAATTTCACAAATAATGCATCGCAAATCGGGTATCTCGACTTTTGATCCAAGTCGCTGTGCCAAGTTCACCAAGTCCAACCACATTTTTAAACCTCATCCAACGCTTCAGCTCCCTCTTCCCCTGCCTCTCCTGGCCCGTCCACGACCTCTTCCTCTACCTCTTGCCTGGCCCGCTCTCGATGTCCTCGGAGCAGGAGTTCCACTATCCTCTGCGCTGTCACTTTCACCATTTGCTGAGCCTGTGTCGTCTTCATCCTCAGACTCTTCTTCTTCTTCTTCAGAATTGTCCACTACCTTTTCTACCACCTTGTCGGCCTTGGATTGACTAGCTGCTCTTTTGCGGCCCCTAGTGCTTTTTGTTGGTTTCGCTGCTGGTGACGGGGCGCCGACACTGTCCTCGGTACCTTCGACAACAGAGGTTCCTCTCGCTGCCGTCTTGGATGTAGTGCCAGCTCGTGTGCGCTTCTGAGGAAAGGTCGGTGGAGGGGAAAGCTCCAACTGACGAGGTGATGTAGGCGCTTCGCTTGGGTCTGCAACAGCACGCTGCAGCATTGATTCGCCGAATTCATGTAACGGCAGAGAGAATTCAACATACTTATCCTCTGCCTCATCATCGTCAAAGTATTCCCGTTCGTCAATCAGATCGAGGTCGTAGTACGTCCGTAGTTTCTCCCAGATACGAGGGATACGCGTGTGCCGATGAATATCGGGGTCGAATCCGTGGTTGCGCAGGTGCTCTGATATTGCTATCATTCGAAAATGCTTATGCATGCCTAAGAAAGGGAGCATGATGTTTCAGTAAGGTAAAAAATCACACATAGCTTTCTTCTTTCTCTCTCGTCTTAAAATTAAAGAAAAAAAAAATCGGTGACTGACCAGCAGGCTTCCAGCGAATGACACCCTTGAATAATGAGGAAATCTGGTCGTCTGTCCAGAGGCTATCGTATGGTGTAGTAGGCACTATGGGTTTGAACGCTGAAGAAAGAAAAGTCGGAGTCGCACTGATCCGAGGAGTGTCGGTGTCCATAGCACTATCTTCTCGAAGACTAGCTGGTGTTGATGACACTTGGAGGCGAGAGCGCTTCTTTGGAGGCATTGCGGCGTAGTTTCTGGGGCTTGTCGTGTCTAATTGAAATATTTTATAGTATTATGATAAAATAGAGGGAAACAATGCGCCAATAAGTATGTGAATACAGCTTGTCTTGAGTGGCAATGCCGAATAATGAAAAGGAAAGGAAAATGAGAAGCGCTCGAACCGTCTGATGGTGATGCGAAAGACTAAAAGAAGAAGAAAAAAAAAAGTCCAAATGCAGCCGATTCCAACCGCATGAGATCATCGCTAAAGCTCTCAGCTATAGGCCGCTAAATTACAGGGTGGGGGTGCGCTGTCAGGCAGCTCTAAATCTGCCGCCGTTGGTACAAAGTAAACACCACAACTTCCATTTCACAGGGATTCATCTATTTTCATTGTTTTAATATCGAGTGTCATTCATTTGTCGACACCGCGCTTCGCGCCAATGGCCCTATGCATCTATCGCTTAATTTGTCTTGAGCGTGGAAGCCATGGCCAGCGATGGCTCTGACGAATATGTCTTTGCTATTCCCGAATTCTGGCGTTCGTCGAAGCTACTGTTAGATTTGGAGGCAGAGGCTCTATCTCCTGCCAGCTTCTTTTCCAAGGATCTTACCAGTAAGCGCCAATGGCTCTCTATCCTTATACATTTGGGATTTACTACCTCAGTAGCTTACTGTTTCTCTCTTTTCTCCTTGTTCTTCCTGATAAGATGCTCTGATCAGTACGGACTCGAGCTCCTTCGTCCTTGAGACGATCGCGCCGACACACGATGGCTTCTTCAAGTTGCCTGTCCACGAAACCCATAAAGACTCTCCCAACACTACTGGTGACGAGGAACTAGTTGCGCGACCAGAGTCCGAGGAGCAAACCGAAGGGCCATCTGATGATATCTCTACTCTCTTTGACGGCGATAATGATGAGGAAGATGAATATGATATATGGCTGGAGCCAAGGGTACCAATCAAACCGAAACCACCATACAGGTCGTGGGACGGATTCTCCTCCAGCAATATTATCACAACACACCAGCCTATGCTAGTTACCGAAGCCGGTCCGGCTACCTACGATGCCCTGTTATGCTCTCCAAGCGATCCTCTTAAGCTCAGGAATGTCGACGTTCCTATTATTGATGCAAAAACGTACTTGTCTTCGCTGCTAGCTTTGGCCCTTGGTGGGGAGTCTGTTCTCTTTCATAGAAAAGACGGATCTCAGAGCCTTAAGGCCACTCTACCTAAAATGAGAGCCTCGGGGTATTCTAGCAATGTTCTCCAAGCGCTTGAGAATAAGTGTCTCAGGTGCGGAAGCACATTGATGAGTCTGCGCTCGTTTGTGCAATCCACATACTCGGAACATCCAAGCCGATGTGGTGTGGCCCTGGCTGGCACTGTCAGCCAAGTCCTTCAGGTTGTACAAGAATGGGTGGCTCTTTATGGAAGAAATCCTCGCTCGCTTCTGCAGCTTCAATCCACCGTCAATTCCGTCGTGGCTATTCTGCGACCTTTCAAGGCGCTCACCTCAGGGCTTCGACATGGCCTTACGGATGTAGACATTTTATCCTTTGTGTTCCACCAGGCATACGCTGTGGAAAGCAACGAAGAGTATCTCCGCCAGATCATGCGAGAGGTGTTACGGAGAGTCTCTGGGCCTTGGATTGAATTTCTAGAAGAGTGGATTGGAACAAAGCGCGAGCAAGGACTGCCATTTACCAAGTCCAATGTTGGAGAAAGCAAAGGATTTGTCAAGGTCGAAGCAAGGGTCTTTACGGATGATTTTGGCCGAGAGCTTGCAGAGATCGACTATGTTTTAGATTCGGATAAGATGCCCAAGTTCATGCCCGACGATGTGAGAGAAACAATATTTGAGACTGGGCGTAATTTGCGATTTATCAGATCTTTCCATCATGATCATCCACTGGCTCAGCAGGATGTCATTACGTCTAGCGATCCTCCCCAAGCTGAGTGGCTTTATGACTGGGATGCCATATTGCGCCTCGAAAGCCGCGCCGTCGCTTATCGCGATTGTTTAATTGAGGCTATTGAATCGAGCCGCTCTAGCTACTCTGTAGATCCCATGGAGGCCTCCACTTCATCGTTAGCTGATAAAACAGGTCATGTCTTTTCATATTTCGGACTAGATCAAATGGGCATGGAGGAGCGCATTTTGGCATCCATTGAACAGTTTGCTCAACCGGTCGCAACCCACGATGCGGAGGATACCCTGAGTAAGATTGTGCGTGACCGACTCTGTGGTACACACGCGTCAGTTATTGAGCATTCGAATTCTACGCCCCATTGGTCATTGCTTCCCGTCCTTTCGTTCGGCGTCATTGCTTCTGCGCAAGCCCAGGTGGTCAATAAGGAGACTCTAAAGCTCCTTTTTACAGCACACGATTTGCGGGATCATCTAAGGCTACAGCGAGAGTTCCAGCTTCTAGGAAATGGGTTTCTTTGCAGCCGCTTGTCTCATGCTCTTTTTGATCCAGATATGGAGTCGGCGGAAAGACAGTCAGGGGTCGTAAGGAATAGTAGCGTCATGGGCTTACGACTAGGAGGACGCAACAACTGGCCTCCAGCAAGCTCAGAGCTGCGGTTAGCCTTGATGGGTATACTTGCTGAAAGCTACGGTACTATCCAGAACAAACATAAATCAGAGAGGAAGAATGACATGTTCGACAAGGAGACTTCTGGGCTACCAGGAGAAATGAGTTTCGCAGTGAGGGACCTTTCTGACGAAGAGATTGACAAATGTATGAACCCTAACTCACTTGAAGCCTTGGATTTCCTTCGCCTATCCTACACAGCGCCTCCACAGCTGAGCCCTATCATTACGCCGATGAACTTGATGCAATATGATTCCATTTTCAAGCTCCTATTACGAGTGCTTCGGATGGTATTCGTTGTCAATCAACTTTTCCGCGACGCCAACCTCCTGGCGCGTAATTGGCAGGATCCCGGCGATGCAACGCTCCGCTTCGTAAGAGAAGCACAACATTTTGTGGCCAGCGTCTCGGCGTATTTTCTTGATACAGGCGTTGCTGTTCCCTGGCGGGTATTTGAAAGGAAGCTGGATAAAATAGAAGCGGACCTTGGCCGGCCAAATACGAGCGGTTCATCAGAGGAGATTCAGAGCCCCGACAAGCTGCAGGAGCTGCATTCCCTCGTTCTGGATCGAATAATGATCGCCCTATTTCTGAAAAAGAGACAGCAGTCTGTGCTGAAGTTACTGGAGAAAATTTTTGATACCATTTTGCGATTTGCCAAGTATATAAGACTAAAGCGGCTAGGGAAAGAAAGAGCAGCGGATATCAAGGCAGCGAAATTAGACCCATTGGCTCTGTACTTGGAGTTTAAGAAAAAGGTGCAACAATTCATGACGGTCTGCCGTGGCCTGTCAGAGCAGGCTCGTCGTACAGACGGCAAGAGGGGAAGAGAAGACATGATATTTCAGGAGCAGTATGGAACTGGTGACGATAGCATGGTTGCTCAGCTCCTAGTTAAGCTAGACATGTGTGACTACTATCTTAAGCGTTAGTTGGAATATGTTGTAAGGAAGGGAGATGCCATTTTTTGTGTTAGAAATATTGAAAAATGGAAAAAATAAAAATCAATTAGTTGTACGAAGTCTAGGTTGAATAGTTAGTTGATCAAGTCTTTCTAACTTGCTGTGAGTTTGTGTAATTACATGTTGTAGTACAGCGATATACGATATACGATAATAGACGATATACGATATACGATAATAGACGATATACGATATACGATAATAGACGATATATGGAGTATGCAGAATTGCCCCTCCATTTAAGAATTGAACCGCCCCGCCAGAGTAATAAATCTGCCCCTCATCACATAGGGAGGGACGCGATGAGACGAGACTTAGCAACAAAGACAACAATTGCAAATCTCTTCTTCTATATGTCCTACCTATAGAGCAACTGATTAATTTGCTCCCCTGAGCTTATGCCAAACAATGTCTCGACAAAGCGTTGCCCCACGAAGCCTTACCTTAACAGAAGAGCTGGAGAAGCTAGAGCAATCTATAACGCTGACTCTGCAAGGTGAGCCCGAAGAAAATAAATAAACCTTGGACAGCAAACCACGATTGGCAAAGGCCCAGATGCTTATTTATTAATATGACAGAGATCGACCACAACTTTAGCAAAGCTCATAGAATCGTCACAACAGGTATCTTGCCTCTTGTTGAGCAGTATGGAGAGCACTCGCGAGCTGTTTGGGAAGCATCTAAGGTATGGCGGACAGCTTTGACGAATCTCTTTTCCTTTAATGCTGCCTATCGACGAACTAGCTAGCTAATAACTATATTTTTGTAGTTCTGGAAACAATTCTTTGAATCTTCCGCAAACGTTTCTCTTTCCGGCTATGAAGACCAGGCCAACGAATACGAAGATGAGACCAGCACCGCAGAATATAGTAGCGCCATGAGAGACGAGATCACGATTGACTTGACAGCCGACCTAGACGAAAACGCAACCAGAGCGAGCGAGAGTGCAAGAGCAGTGGGTCAATCAACTTTGCATGGCGATGAGTCGATGCTAGACGACGCTGAACTTGCGGGGAGCACGCCTCGCCCTCCAGCGATAAAAACAATCAAGGCCAATCTGTCCAGACTTGAATCGCCTTACGAAGTCATGAGGCGAGAGATGGAAAGCGAAGAGGGCGCCACAATGATTTCACAAGGACAAGAATCGGACGAAGAGGAGGACTCGTCAGTCTTGTTTGCGCAGCATACGGCGCGGCTACCCGATATATCGTCGATAACACCAAGAGGTTTGCCCAAAGAGCGAAACAGGGATGGCGAGTCGGTCCATCGTCAAAAGGATCCTTTACTGCATCGCATGCTTGACAAGACATTTCGTCTACAGGCTACGCCTCACAAGTCAGGAGGAATTCGGATCTCTCCCCTTAAAGGCAAGCAGCCAGAGCAGCGACAACAGCAGCAACAGCAGCAGCAGAGAGATGCAACAACGGCATGGCATGACTCTCCCATGTCATCGCCTGAGATTGCCGTGCCGACATTAAGAAGTGAAGCCTTCATGTCACCTTACAAGAGCAATGCACGACAACGCCTAGCAGCGGCAAGTCAAGCTCCAAGAACACCTGGTGTCAGCGTTCAGACGCCTGCCGCTGAGAGGAAGACTCGAGATGTGTTTGCAGCTGATAGTGCTGCAGCATCTGCAGGCAAAACTAGATATGAGATTGATTGGGACAGTGATGATGATGACAATCTTGGTATGAGCCCGCCCAAGACGATTCAGTTTGCGCTGCCGCCTTCGAAATTACTTCAGACACCGGGTAAGTCTTTTTATATAAATTAAAACCCCTCCCCAATAACAATAACGGACCAGAATTATGTGGATGCTAACCTTTATTATTTTTTTCTTATAATTACAGCGAGAGAGGCTAGCAGAAGGATTGTTGATGACATTCTCCTCGATGCTGGAGCGGAGCCAGACTCTTCTCAATATAGTCCATCGATGGTCAAGATGAATGAGGATATTCTCGACGATAGCTTCTAGAGTGAAGAGAATAGACGATGAAGAGCTACTGAATCTAATAAATTGACCATGTATGATGAGAAGTTTCATGCAAGCTAATCAATCCATCTCGAAAACTGCAAAAAATCATTGACCCTATATTGTCACAGCACTTTACGCCAAAATCAAAGACGAACGAGGTTTACTCTGCATCGATTCTTAAAATTGCGCCTTAAAGAGCACCTGATAGTTTTCGAGATGAAGATAAATCTTCTCTCTTCTAGAGTTACGATCACTTATTGTGCCTCGTCTTCATATTCAGTTTTCTATGATCCAGCTCGCCTACTTCCCGACATTCAACATTCACTAAGTAAATCTATCACACATTTCTCATTTTTCCAAGACTAAAGTATTCAATTTTTCATATAATGAAGAACTACCTAGTAAGTAATAATCATGATGCATTAATTTTTTACCCAAAGATAAGAAATAAGAACAATTATATAGTTTTAATACCCATGCCGCTCGCACCCTTGTGCTTTTCTAATATAGTTTGGCGAAATTTCGCCTCAATTTTCTTTTAAACATGAAAAAGAGAAGAGAAGAAGAAGAAAAGAAAGGAGAAGAAGGAAAAAAAAAAAAAAACTCTAGAATCTCGTTCCCAACACCCAACAACACCTCACAACATGTTTACTCGTCTTACCATCAACCTCGTCTCATTAGGGTTAGGTAAACTTGATAATCTACCCGAAGATTTCTTCGTGGTTGATGATGATGCTGATGATGTTGATGTCTTGTTCTTTCCTCCTAGCAAAGCCCTCTTCTCCGTCATCACCGAAGAGAGCGAGGAGGTTTCACTCCTCTCATCTTCCATGGCGGCAGCAGCAGCACGAGCTTGTGCGTCGTCTCGGCGCTTATTGTAAAGAATGCCGTCAATCAGTTGGCCTAAGCTGCGGCTTTCGATGGTAGAAGATCGGGAAGAAGAGGAGGACGAAGAAGACTTGGATTTCTTGTCCTTTTTGGTTTGGCCAAGGGAAGGGCCGGGCCGTTCAGCTTTGCCGATTTGAACGACTGCTTGGTTTCCAGTGAGAGACATGTTTATATATAAGATTGTGTGTTTTTTGGGGGGTGGTTTTGGAGATGGTTGTGAATGGTTGATTGTTTGTTTGAATTGATGTTGTTTATTTGGAATTGATGAACTTGGATCAAGTACAATTGATATATATATAATTGGGCTTTGATCTTGGTGTTTAGGGGTTTATTGAATGCTGATGTTGTTGTTGTTGTTGTTGTTGATGATGTCTGCCTAAGATGGACCACAACAACCAGGCATCAGCAAGTCTATATATATTATTTTACAATTACTTTAAGCTTCCCAAAGAAAACCTCTTTTCCCATTTCAAACAGGAACATATCCCGAATTGTCAATCCGGCAGAGACACCGCGTGTTCTGATCCACCATCCACATCATGGCCACGATACCAGCGCTAGCGGATTCACGGTAAAAAAAAAAAAAATTCCAGCACGCGAATATGAGTAGGAAGTATTATGCACATAATTGAATTAGTCCTAGACGCGTGCGCATAGCCCACTCAATTTGACTCATTTGCGCAGACTGACCAACCAACTATAGATTAACTCAGATTAATCATCCTATCGGGATGACAGGTTCGCTTCCCATAAACCATTAGCGATGGGTCCATGACGCCGAACGAAAAGCTTTTTATTTTGTTTCTGTCATCGGAAATCCTACGCCCAGCAGCCTTGTGGGCCAAAGTTGCATGGGGGGGGGGGCTATTTCGGCTATTGGAAGCCACAATCATGTGTGGGGATGAGCCAACGAGGAGGGATGACGAAGAAGCTCACGCGTTTCTGCCTGAATGAGCTGCCTTGGAGGAAATTCTCAAGTTTCAGCTCAGGTTCCTACGCAATTGTTTGTCAATGAAGAGCCAGCCAATTCGAAGCAGTAATGCCGGTGAGCCTTGCTCCGAGAATCTGTTAGCCACTTGTCAGTAATCACTAGCCAAACTCTCCTTTGTTACAAACAGCTTGTTGCGCCCCTCGTTTACAAGGTTAGCTGAGTCACAAGGCGTGGCTTACCAATTTCATCTTTTTGTCTAGTTAGTCAGTCAAGTCAGTCGCTTTGTTCACCGCTAGCCAGGCATCCTATCATCATCTCTCGAGAGCCGAAGAATGTTGTGTGTTGGAATTTTTTTTTTTTGAAGAGATGATACTGTCGTCAGCACCGCGTACCACCATGGCCGATTTAGTATTGGGAGTTACATCATCATATTAATTAAACTCCTTATGTCAGCATCCTTTAGACTCCTTCAGCCTTCAGCTTCTTCTTCCCTACAATCTTTCATGTCACTACAACCCATGACTCAGGAATAGATGGATCATCCAAGGCGATGCATTTCTTATTACTACTACAAGTACGAAGTAACGCATCGTGACTCCTTTCATGCAGTCTTACTTGTACAGCCGAGTGTGACTCCTCCCCTCTCCCCTTCTCATGCAAACCTTCTTCCCCCTACGCCTGTCTCGAAAAGGCACAGCGTTGCATCCATTTCGACGGGTCGCATTGCGATTGATTTGCTGAGAGAGGTCCCATGTCCACAACTAATTTTGGTCCCTGGTGCTAGCCTAATCTATCTCGTATCTGCTGTGAAAAGACTTACAGAGACTTTCACGCCAATTGGGCCCAAATTCGCTCTCCCAGATGGCCGCAATCTCATTTGCAACTTCTTTACTCACATCCCTCCACTCCGAGCTCTCGACCTCCTCTACATGTTTCGAAAGTAAGGTAATGTCGAAGCGGTGGCCCGCCCAAACTCCCCTGGATATGTTTGTTGTGTCCTCCATGTTGACAAATGAATTCGATGACCAACATATGCGTGACATGATGACTTCGCCAAAGCCCAAAACTTCAATGAAAGGGCCGTTCATTAATCTAGGTTCCAAGGCAATTGCTTCTGACCGGACAAACTCTTTTGTTGTCAAATTTCGAAGAATCCATGACTGGTCGAACGGGTAGTAAAATGAATCTTGATAAATCTTGAGGTCAAGAAATGGCCTCAGCGTCTCATCAGTTGTTCGATGACAGCAGCGATACGATATATGCGAGAACTCTGAGCAAGGATCTCCGGGTTTTGTCGCATCGCAATACTTGAGGTGCGTAAAGTGATACAGCGTGAACGGATCTGATTTTTCTGTATACTCTTCAATATGAGAATTGCCAAACTGTGCTATTCGGACTCTCTTGTCGCGCAATTCATCTTGCTCTTCTTCAGAGAACAAGCCGGGAGGGTAATCTCCTGGATTGACGTCTTCTCCTACGCAGACGATATTCTCGCCCGCCCACTGCCCTCGTAACGACATGAAATGAGTATGAATGTGTTCTAAACCAATGTTCCAGAAGTATCGATTCGTTACACTGAGGCAGACCGCATCTTCCATGCATTCAATATGGGTAAAAATAAGTCGATGTAGTTCTAAGGGAAGGCTGGAAAAAGTGGCAGAGGGCTTGGTCTCAGCACTGTCATCGCCGACTCCGAGATTTACTCGTTTTTTATCCCCGGCGAGCATTAGATCATCAGCTTTTCGCTTCATTTGGGTCTTGGGGGCCGAGCCGTCCATGATCATTCTAGCAGCAGGGTGGTCGCTCTGGGACAACGTAGAGGAGATTGCTGGCTCCTTGGAAGCAGGCAATGGATTCTGCGGTTGAACAGGAACGGCGAGAAGGTATACAAGTTCCTTAGGCGACCCGTCGAAAAGAATTTCTCCAAGTTTGCCATACACGTCTAAACCCATTGCCGCTCTCGGCGCTACGAGCTTAAAGGTTTGACCCATCTCGAAGGTTGAAAGCCAAGGGAAATGATTAATCGGGCCGTATGAGCCTATAGGCTAGAACTAATTAATATACGCAATTCTTTGGGTTCTTTTCTTTCATGTAGCTTGTTGCACCGTTTATTCACCTACCTTTGGTGATACGAAAGTCTGATGGTGGTGATTATTGATGAGGTTTGGGGTTTAGATTTGAGTAAGGAGAAACGCGTTTGCAATAAATACCCAACTTGGAGTTCACGGTACTCATAAATGAGTACTTTCTGTTTGCAGTAAATTGCAGTATGCGGCAAAGTAACTGTGCATTCAACTTTGTTCTACGGAGTACTTAAGGTACAGTACCTAGTATGCACTTATCTATGGAGTACAAGGGGTATGTCTAATCGCATCTTATCGATATCCAATCTCTTATCGCTATCAATTAGAAAAATTTCCCAAGCTCACTCGCCAAATTCTGCCACTGAGTGGCCAGCGCTTGACGGCTCACGACAAGTTAGCCATGGATGATCAAGTGCACAAGCCGCATCGTAAGAGCAAGGAGAAGAAAAAGCACACGGGAGGTGAGTAGCAAATAGAATAGGAGACCAAAAGAGGTTTTTCCTAAACAATCATTATATGAACAAGACATTGACTAGTGGCAGATCGCAATCCCAAGGCTTTTGCCTTCTCCAAACCTGGCAAGCTCCAGCGACAGGCTGCTAGATCATCAGATGTATGTCCCTCCCTGTGTCCCTTGCATTTCTTCATTCATTTGATTATTATTATTTCAAAAAAAAAAATTAAAAAAAAAAAAAAAAAAAAAAAACATTGATGCTGACGGCTTCCAAAAGATCAAGGAAAAGCGACTCCATGTTCCCCTTGTCGATAGATTGCCGGATGAGGCGCCGCCGCGCCTTGTCGCCATCGTTGGCCCTCCCGGCGTGGGCAAGACGACCCTGCTAAAGTCACTCGTTCGACGATACGCCAAAGAGACAATTTCAGAACCCCAGGGTCCAATCACAGTGGTCACCTCGAAGAAACAGCGGTTAACCTTTCTAGAATGCCCCAACGAACTGGAAGCCATGGTAGACGTTGCGAAAGTCGCCGACATCATTCTTCTCATGATTGACGGCAATTTCGGTTTCGAAATGGAGACTATGGAATTTCTTAACATCTTGGCCGCTACGGGTATGCCTGGTAATGTATTTGGTGTCTTGACTCATCTAGACCTGTTCCGCAAGCCTGCCGGCTTGAAGGATGCCAAAAAGCATTTAAAGCGGAGATTATGGACAGAGCTGTACCAGGGCGCTCATCTGTTCTATCTCTCAGGAATCATGAATGGCAGATATCCTGACCGTGAGATTCACAATCTGTCTCGCTTCTTGTCTGTCATGAAGAACCCGCGACCTCTCGTCTGGAGAAATTCCCACCCTTACACTGTCATCGATAGCTTCCGCGACATTACTCATCCCACCAAGATCGAGGAGGATCCCAAATGTGACCGATCAATTGTCCTGTCAGGATACCTACGGGGAACAAATTTCGCAACCCAGGGTCAGCGAGTGCATGTTGCTGGTCTAGGCGACTTTACCGTGTCAGCCATGGAAGTGTTGCCGGATCCTTGTCCTACCCCAGCAATGGAGCAAGCTTTGGCGAAAATCACTGGAAAGACAGGTCGGAGGAGGCTAGATGAAAAGGAGAAGAAGCTTTACGCCCCCATGTCTGATAGGAGTGGCCTTAAGATCGATGGTGACGCCATTTGGATTACTAGAGAGAAAGGATTCACTTTCGATAAGGATGCGGATAATACTGAGCGCGGTGAGGGTGAAGAGATGATCATTGGACTCCAGGCAGAGCGGAGATTGCTCGGTCAAATGGAGGATGGAGTACAGCTATTCAAGGGCGGCCAAGAAGTCAAAGAACTAGATGAGGGAGAGAATACGGGTAGAAAGGAACCACGAAAAGCAAGAGTTGCCGAACGAGAGGAAGGAGACGATGATGAGAATGAAGATGAAGGCTTTATTAGTGGCAGCGACGAGGGAGATCCGGAAGATGAGGAAGAGTTCAACGAGGGGAAGCTGGGGAGTATGTTTCGCAGTAAAGATGCCGATAAGGAGGCCAACGGGGATGACGATATTGCCTTTGCAGACAGCGACTCAGATCTTGGCTCCATTACAGATCTAGATGAGGCAGATGACGACAATGACGACGACGATGAAGAATACGATTCTGATGAGGAGACCGCGGCTCTCAGGTGGAAAGAGGGAATGGCCGACAGAGCTATGAGACTTCACAGCAGAAAGCGTTCATATCATACCGCAGACTTGGCTCGTTATCTCTATAATGACTCCATGACCGTCGGCGAGGTTATCAAGAAATGGAAAGGCGAAGAAGACGACTCCGAAGAGGAGGAGGAGGACATTGAAAAAGATGAAGATGATGAAGAGTTTTTCAAAAAGACATCACAGGAGAGCGATGACCTAGTGGAAGACCGATCAATACCAGAGTACGATTACGAAGATTTGGCAGCCAAGTGGGCCAAGAAAGAGAACATAGATGTACTGAAGCGAAGATTTACGTCCGGTAGCAGAAGAGGCGGGGGTGGAAACAACGAAGATGAAGACGAAGACGAAGACGAAGACGAAGACGGCTTTTTTGATGAAGATGAGAATGAAGATGGTGAAGATAGTGAAGGTGATGGTGTGTTTGAAGACTTGGAAGCCGAACCGCAAGACGCACCTCCACAGCAGCAGACAGTAGAAGACATTCAGGCAGAGCGTGAAAATAACGCCAAGAGAAAAGAAGAACTCAAAACGCGATTCGAAGAAGAGGATCGAGACGGCTTCCTTAATGACAAGGCAAAGGCTCGACGAGAAGGCGGTGATGATGCGCAAGAGTTTGGCGAGGACGACTGGTACGACGCACAAAAGGCCATGATCCAGAAGCAGCTGGACATCAACAAAGAAGAGTTTGCAAACTTGGATGAGCGCCAGAGGATCGCCGTCGAGGGTCACCGCGCCGGCAAATATGCAAAGCTAGTGCTAGAAGGCGTACCAGCTGAGTTTGTGTCCCGCTTTGATGCCCGATTGCCCATCGTCGTCGGCGGCTTGTCGGCCACAGAGGACCGCTGGGGCTTCGTCCAGGTGCGCATCAAGCGCCACCGTTGGCACAAGAAGATCCTCAAGACCAACGACCCTCTCATCTTCTCCCTCGGCTGGCGCCGCTTCCAAACGCTGCCCATCTACAGCATCTCCGACTCCCGTACACGCAACCGGATGCTCAAGTACACGCCCGAGCACATGCACTGCTTCGGTACCGTCTATGCGCCTCTCATCGCGCCTAACACGGGCTTCGTCTGCTTCAACTCCTTTTCATCTGCAGCTCCGGGTTTCCGCATCGCCGCCACAGGCACCGTCCTCTCCGTCGACGAGTCCACCGAGATTGTCAAGAAACTCAAGCTGACGGGTGCCCCCTACAAGATCTTCAAGAACACCGCCTTCATCAAGGGCATGTTCAACTCATCCCTCGAAATCGCCAAATTTGAAGGCGCTTCCATCAAGACCGTCTCCGGCGTCCGCGGCCAGATCAAGCGTGCCCTCTCCAAGCCTGAAGGTCACTTCCGCGCCACCTTTGAGGACAAGATTCTCGCCAGCGACATCGTCTTCCTGCGCGCCTGGTACCCCATCAAGCCTCACCGCTTCTACAACCCCGTCTGCAACCTCGCCGGCTGGCAACCCATGCGCCTTACCGGCGAGGTCCGCCGCGCTGAGAACGTTGCCACTCCTCAGCTTAAAAACTCCCAGTACCGAAAGATCGAGCGCCAGACTCGCCACTTCAACGGCCTACAGGTCCCACGAGCCCTTGCTGCCAGCTTGCCCTTCCGCTCTCAGATCGTCGCCATGAAACCTCAGAAGAAGAAGACGTACATGCAGAAACGTGCTGTTGTCCTCGGCGCTGAGGAGAAGACAAACCGCGCTTTCATGCAAAAGCTCCTTACCGTCCATAACGATCATGTCGCCAAGCGCCGTGCCAAGAAGGAGGAGAATCGCGCCACCTTCAAGAAGAAGATGGCCGAGAATGATGAAAAGAGGGAGGCCAGAGAAAAGAGAGACACCAAAGAATACTGGCGCAAAAATGGCCGCAAGAGAAGCGCTGGAGATGAGGAAGGCGGCGGTGGTGGTGGCAAGAGAAGAAAGTGAACAAGATGACGGAAATAATGGCGAGAGCTGTGCGTCTAAAGATAGGAGGTTTTCGTACTCAAGGGTAGAGACTAGCAACTACTATACTTAAACATATACTACGTATATACTTCTATTTCATGCATTAACCCACCCAGTACCTTTTGTACGTCATTTTTTTACATCTCATATAATAAAAGGGTGAGGAATAAAGATGTGTCACTACTAACCGCCTCGACTGGTCAAGTAAAGAGAAACCGTATGTCTTGGCTTATACACCGCAGTGCGTTGAATACATAAGTGTTTCTGTTAATTCTGTCATAATGCTCATGAATTTTACACTTGGCCATTCAGGAAAATCACAGTACATAATAAACCGAAACGTGTAACCGAAACATGTAATTCAGGCAATCTCAACCAAGGCGGAGGTGTTAAAAAAGGCAACCCAACGCGCAAAACCACAACTATTCAGGCTGAACTAACGGCAACGAGGTTTCAAAAACAGCTCATCTGTATTGAGCCTCAAAAAGCCGTATAGGAAAAAATAGGAGACTCTCAACATACTGGAAGAGAAAGGATAAAGGAAAAGAGACCATCCCAAACTGATAAAATAAAGATGAAATGAGCTTGCAACAAAACCTACCAGCTCGTGGCAAACGCCGTTATCCTCCACGCTCCTCCCCAGTGAATTGTGTCTTTCTCAGCGTTGTAGAGTGCCTGCCCTCCTTCACTACATGTCCCCTCTGCGCTCACAGGGTGGATATCATCATGCTCCAACCAGCAGTATTGGGTCAGTCCCCAAATCATACGTCCTACTTGTCCTGATTCAATTTGAATATATCCACCGCCTCAGGGAAGCTATGATCTGCACCGTGAAGAACGGTAGAAAAAGCCATTGTCTAGCTCAACCTAACACTTTTTGTCCCCTTTCGCTGCAAATACGCACGTACATCTTATAAACCCATCTAGGCAATGATAGGTTCCTGGGGAACAGTTGGTTCAGTGGCCTTAGGCTCTTCGGTAGGAGGGGAAGGGAACTCGACCGAAGATTTCTTAGTGGCCGAGGGAGAAATACTGCGAGTGCGCAACATCTCCTGAACCTTGCCTGTGTAATCCCCAGCGTACTGCTTTCCCACGGTAGCAAGGTGGTCGGCTTGCTTCTGAGCGGCAGTCCGAACCTGCGCAGTTTGAGCATTGATAGCGTCGGCAGCAGTCTTGATTTGTTGGTCAATAAATTCTTGGTTGGTGGCGTAAACCAGAGGAGCGAAGAAGGTCAAAGTGGTGCCAATGATGGCAAGAACCCAGTACGGCACTACTTTGATGAGGAGGGCTGAAATAAAGGCGGCGACGCAAGCCTAGAATAAAATATTTTAGCTCTCAATCATACAGGCAGAGGTATAGGGAAGCAGAGAGCAGCAGCCAGGCAGAGCTGCTGAGAAAGTGACTCACGGCAGCCGAAGCACCGACATTCTCAACAAAGAGAATACGCTGGGCTTCAATTAAGAAGAAGTTGATCAATCCGTGAGCATCACTCAGCAGCCGATCAAAGGTCTCGCGCGAAACTGTATAGTACTGGCGGGGACGGAATTGGGAGGCTAAGCCATTGTTAAGGACTAGTTTGCCTGCAACTTCAGCAGCAACAGTAGTAGCCAATGCCATCCAGGAGAGCCCAAGAGTCCAGCTAACGAGGTTGAGATACCTCACAGCGATAATGGTAGAAACAACGGAAGCATATGCGATGGCCGAGTTACCTAGGGTGAGTCGGAGAGTATCAGCATAAGAGAAAGCGCCATGTTTGGGACATGTCCCATCTGGCATATTAAGAGGCAAGATGGAAGAGACAGCTTTGAAAAAAGGCTTCTGCTTGTAGAGGGATATTATGATATTACTCACGAGGATTCTCCCAAGACAAGAGGTGGGAAAAGAGCGAATGATATGGCGTCAAGGTCTGTCCAGCGCTGCCGTTGGCGGCTTCTAGAGCTCATCGTCAGCTATACAAGAGGGGCAAGGTGGCGATTTAAAGCCTTGGCTATCACATGCAAAACTGCCGAGCCAAAACGTCAGTATCCGTCATATTATTGGACAAACCCCATGCTGTATGTATATATGTACGTAGATATGAAGTCCATCGTACTACAAACAGAAGGAGAAAAAAAAAGAAGAGGAGGAGGAAGAAGCAGAAGAATAAGAAGCGCAGCAGCATATCCACATACCTTACTGGAGTGACCGTTTGCTGGACCAGCAGTATCGGCCATGGCGATGGTTTGATTTTCGTTGAAAAGATTAAAGGCTTCGGATGGAGAGAGCTGTTTGTTGCTTCGGAGGGGGTTTGTCGCGCTACAAAGGCGGGCTCTTGAATGCAGCACTCGTGGTGGTGAGGAGGATGGAAGCTCTGGTTTGTAGGGGGTTAGAAGCTATCGTCTCAGTGTCAACAGAGATTTCTCAGGAATCACAAAGAACAAAGGAAAAAGAAAGAAAGAAAAAAAGAAGAAGAAAAGAGGTCAGTGCGCAGGAGCAAGCACAACAAATAAAAGAGAAAAGCTGCTATTTATTTCATACCTTTTGATGCAGATAAATGCAGGAGATTAGGATAGATTTGGTGGACAGCAATGGAAGAATGAAGATTTGTTATCCAGAGGAGGGGAAAGCGCTTGAGAAGGCAGGTGGGATGTTTTTTTTTTATTTTTGGCAAGAGGAGGAAAGGAAGAATGGAGGGAAGGAAGAAGGAAATGGGCCTGGGCTCTTTTCAGGTGATAGTGGAAGTTGCGGGCAGCTTATTAGCGGCAGGTGTCGACGTGGTTGTGACGCTGTGCTTTTTTGTGCGCCCCCCCCCTTGCTGCTCTGCCCTGCTTTTCCTTCTGTATTTCCTATTTTGCTCTATTTCTTTTATTTATTTATTTATTTGTTTGTTTGTTTGTTTGTTTATTTATGTATTCATAGCATGCATAAGGTATATACTACTAGGTAATTTAAGTGTTGGTTCTCCCTTTTTTTTTTTTTTTTTTTTTTTTTTTTTTTTTTTTTTTTTTTTTTTTTTTATCCCTCTTCGCTAACTACAACAAAAAGACACTTCTTCCGCTATGAGGAAAGATGGGGAAAAAATTTATAATTAACATGTGCTAGTGGGTACTTTGTGCCTTCTCCTGCTTCCAACCCGCAGCTTAAGCTGCTACTGCGCGAGGGTATGTACAAGGAGTACCTTAGCTCTGCCGATGGAGTTCCTTTGCTGGGGGGCCAATATGGAACGAGTACAAGATGTGGCCAATAAAGATACATTTGCCATATGATGCAACAGCATGCGCCAAAAAAAATATTAGCCCCGTGCTCCGACATGTAGCAGCAGCAGTAGCGGGCATCATCACCTGCCCACCAATGACGCATCGTTATCGCAGCTCTATGAATCGCACACTCTAGTGTCTCGTGCTCTATTCATACGTGTACTTGCATATGTATCTTGCACTCTTGCAGTACCTACAAAGATATTAATAAACTGTTGTCTATGAAAAGTACTGTCCAACTACGAGGTACCTTTAAAGTACTTTGTCTCAAGACATGATGCAGCAGCTCGCCCTTGCGTCACAGATAAGAACGAGAACGAAGAATTCCAAAGGTAGTGTACTCCGTACGGAGCAGTGACAAGGCACTTGACTGGTACCAACCAAGGCTGGTTTAGAGCCCTTCGGATTCGAAACCTCCTCTCCTTGCGAGTAGTTCTGGTACAAAGTATACATAGGGAACGGAATAAGTCAGAATATTCCGTATCTCCAACATTAATTAGGGACTGCTAATTTATTTATTTTATTTATTTCATATGTATATAATATATTGCACTTAACTGCTTCTTCAGTGATGTACCGAGATGATGTGATGAGTAATGATAGTTATATTGAACTAGGTGAAGACAACAGAATCACGTGCCTTGTTCCTAGGACTTCCCTTATATGCCTTCATCACAAGTGCAGAGAGTCTATACTGATATAGCAGATTGTTGTGACTTTTAAGTTATACAAGACTCTCCAACGTCGTGTATTCCAGCTCTGCTTGAATTCTCCAATTGCTATTACGAGATTAAATTTACACAATGCTTACGCCGTAGGTACAGAATGAATATCTCAAAAATGAGAAGGCGCTTACTAATCGCGCCCAAGTAGCTTGTCTCGTATGGAGGTTCAGAACCCTGATTTTTTTTTTGAACGTTGGCGTTTCCAATTCTCTCGTGCCTTGGTTCAATATGGGGTCAGCCACTAGAGTATAAAGTTTTTAGTGTTCACACAATTCTGTGTGTTCATTGTGAGGATAATGAGATTTTGTGGGCTGAGAAACGGGCTTATAACAAGCTCTCGAGAAGACCGGGCTCATTTAGGCTAACTGCGTCAATGTTGATAGCCATGCTCTGCTTTTTTTTTTTTTTTCCAAGTAAATCTTGGAATGAGCAGTGCAATTTGATTTCGGCGCAAACAGAGGGGGATCTGCTAGACTTGCCTAAATAAAGCCTTCCTTCAAAGGTAAGAAGTGTATCGAGATTAAACAAAGCGGCCGGACAGACCGTCTCATCCTCAATAAAGTCATGAAGTAGGCATATTGCATTACTAGTCAGACGACGATCTGTTAGAAAGGCCATCGGAAAGGAGGACCCGCAGACAGACGCCACCAGTCATCAAACACCCGTGGTAGTAACATAGGTTGGGATGACGAGAACGAATGTCCTCAAGATGTGACCGCTAAAGAAGGTTGTGAAAATTTTATCCCGATATTATGACCACGAGACTGCTTGCGTCTAGGGTGCTAATGGAGATGGAGATGTATAGAACAATATTCAAAAAGGACCTAGACGTCACGAAAGCTACGATTAATCGATGGTCGTTTGATATTTACAAATGCATTGGACCAATTGATTTCGACAGCTGGGATTAATGAAACCGATGCTCAGCTGGCTAGGTATGAAAGGCGTTGTTTCTAATGAAGAGGGTTTTCTCACTCTCTATCAATTTGCCCAGGTCCTTAGTGTTAATGTAATAAGGCTTTCCGCCAAAGGAACTATAAGTGAAGAGATATCTTAGATGAGTCGAGCCTCGTTTCAATCATGGATCTTTTGACAAGTGCTTTCGATAATATCGAGAAAAAATAAAGATTCTTCTGGAACCGATTATTTCGTCTTTGGAGGGGGATGGTTTGCTTGAATAAGTAACATCAAGACCAGAATTGACCACACAACTAACTACCTTTTTAACCCAAGAAGAGTTTCATAGCGTGGGTCTTGGTAAAGAACGCTCTTCTCTTCCCTCGGCCACGCACTGGGAGTCAACGATGTAACCGAGGTTTGATTACTTGCTGTTAAGAGATAGCAGGGTGAGTAAAAATGTTCTATCCTGGATTCCCCAAGTATCGTGCCCAGTAGAGAAACTAAAGCCGCTTCTTGGCCAGAGTCTGATTCCCGATTTGACTGCGTCGATGAGTCGTTTCGTACCACCCGCCTGTCATTGTCATGGTTAGCTTTTAGGCCTACGTAAAGAATAATGCCTTATTACCTTAATAGCAGATGGATTTGAATTGCGTATATTCAAAACGTGCTCAGGAGCCAGTCGTTGATGTAACCGCCACCATTGACTTTCGAGTGCCACAAGGGTCGCTCGCTTGCGAGTATTACCTGTTCCATCGTCCGTCAGTCAATCAGGAAACTGCTTGGCGCTTTATGAAACACAAACATACCAACGTATTACTCCCATTTAGTCATTAGGTCAACATGAGTGATACTGAGGCAAAATTGCGAGCTTCTGCAGCTCTGCTTGGAAAAAAAGCAGGGGAGACGATGTTGTAGAACAGCCAGATTCACCGCTACTACCTACAGCAAGGTACTAACTACTACATGACCTATACTATACAGTTCAAGATAGCATCCAAGAGAAGAAAAGAATGGAATCGAAAAAGGAGATCGGGCCCCGTTCTCATCATGTCAAGGATTCAACTACACGTGCTAGTATTTTGTGTCGCTAACGTCTTGCTCAAACTGATTGCAAGCTTCAGCTCGCATATATATCCTCTGACCCATCCCGTCCATACCTTCAACTCCGTGCTAAGTTCAGAAAACCACTCCAGAACAATAGGCTAGCCTTAATTGCATAGATTGAAAAAAAAAACCCCCCCCAGTTTCATCCCAAGGAGAAAGCTCCTCCGTCTATCATCATGACCAATTCCCTAAAGAGTAAACAGTCGCGAACCGCGCTTCACCATAGGCCGGCCGTGCATGTAATACACAATGTACCTAGTACTCAGCGGCACGATATATAGTATGTATATATAGATATATGTATATATGCACGGAGTGACTCCCAATCCAATTTCTCCAGCAGCATCTCGTTCGACCTCTGTTTCCCTTTGTTTCCCATTTCCCTCTCCGATCTCTGGGGCGATCTTATCCTTCACACAGTTTCTTTCTCATCTGCGCCAGCCCCAGAAACCGCTAGTTCCGGGAGACGTTGTTGTTGCTATTGTAGGCTGCGCGGCCTTGTTATTTGCGTTATTGTCGCTTGATGTCGCCGTTCCCTGCCCGGTGAGCCGGCCAAATACACCGACAGCGCCCGTGCCGGCCGATCCTGGCGACATAGGCCTGTTAGAAGCGTCCCCCGGAACTAACCCGTGAGCCTTTTTGAACGCTTCTAGTTTCTGTTTTGCCTCCTCCGCCTCTTGTCTCGCGATAGCCTGTGCCGTCTTGGCTTGCACAAGTTCCAAAAGTAGCGTATCAAAGTCATTTGCTGATGCGCTATTGTTTGGTGCCGATGCTGATGGCGTTGTTGGCGCTGATGCTGGTGGTGGAACAAGATCACGGCTTTGCTGCAGCGACGACTTTCGTCTGTTATAGGTGCCGCCTTGAGCAGCTACCGACTTACTACGTCCAAGCTTGAACTCTCTTAAGCCACCGCCGCTTGCCTTGCCGGCCCAGTCTCCTCCATCTGAGTCACGGTCTCCGGTAGGGTCACCAGATATTGGCCTTAGTCGCAAAGTGTGTATTTGTTTCTCCAGTCGTTGTTTGTCTTGGTGAAGTGCTCTAACATGGCCATGGCTTTCTCGAAGCTGCTCCTTTAGAGACAACATCTCCTGATCTAGATCGTGTATCCGTCGGTTGAAATCTTGGTTCTGCGACATGGCACTAGCCAGCTGGTCTTTGACGTGATTTAATTCTACTGCCAATGGCGACTTCGGGTCTGGCGCAGGCGCCTGGGGTTTTCCATCTGCATTTCCAAAGCGGCTCTCCACTCGATCGAGCAGCTCCGACAGAGCTTCTGCGGATGGCACATCTGGCGCATCTGTCGTCCCGGCTGCGCTACCCTTAGCTGACTTCTTCGGTCGATCCAAAGATGGCATTGTCCGCTCCTCCTCCTCCTCCTCCTCCTCCTCCTCCACCGCCTCCTCCGCTTCCTCATCCTCCTCATCATCCTCCTCTTCACAATGTTTAACGGCCGTTCCAACGCTCAAATTACCGGCCTCCTCTCCTATTGTTGCTGTTTGATCCGCAAGGCTTGCTGTCTTTCTGAGACCATCCAAAAGGGACCGAACAGCATTCCGATCTTCATCTCTTCCCTCTCGCTCACGCTTCAACTCGTTTGATAGCAGCGCATGGTTGCGCTGCAGCTCGCTCAGCGCTTTTAGAAGGTCTTCGATTTGGCTATGCAAATATTTCTCGTCGGTACCTTTACTATTACTGGTGACCTTGGGGCCTACCGGGGTCGATTCACGGCTTGTAGAGTCGTCCTCCGCATTTGAAGAGTCTCGTGACACGGTGGTGGCGTCTGTCGAGGATGAACTCATCACACTGACGGAGCTTGCCTCTACTGAATTCAGAGTCGAAGCAAGGCTTTGCTTAGACGTGCTTCGACGTAGCAAGCTCAATGGCCGTGATGGGGCACTTAGACCTGGCGATAATCCTGAGTTCCTCGGGAACGCACCTGATGACGCCCAGATCCGACCGAGAAATCGGGCTGCAGCAGTTGCTATGTCAGAAGTACGAGCTGTGTTAGCGGTCGCGACCAGAGATTCGCGGTATCCTTGCTCTAGCTGTGCAAGCTTCTCTCGGGTAACTGTGCTCGTAAGGCTGGCGAAATCTTGCACGAACTCGTCTGCGTTGTAATGATAGCAGTCCCATAGACCCCGGGATAAAAGGAGCTGCATCACATCCTCTAGCTCAGTGCAGGAGAGCAATCTAGCCTCATTCCTCCTCATCAGCGATAGCGCGACGCGCATTAATGTCTCAGAAGCGCCCTCGGCGAAAATAACATCGTATATGCGAAAGAGCATCGGCAAGGGGCATGTGGTCGCAAAGAAGCTTAGAAACCACTGCGAGACATAGGCCGTTTCGACCTGAAGGTCTTCCAAGTGGCTCCATAATAAGGGGAGGTTGGCCCGCAACAGTTCTCGGAATTGGTATATTCGAACATGAAGCCCTGAAAGATCTGGCAGAAAACAACATCGCAAATCATAGCGATCCATAAGCCTAGAAGTGAAAAATTGCCGATGTGGTTAGTATCACACGTACCAGGCGGTTCACCATCTTTTGAATTCGGATTGAGAGAGATGCTTACCGAACTAGGACGCAAAATGCCTGCTTGTCGGGCATGTGCATCAACAAGGGACCGACGAGAAAGGCAAGGCCTTGGCAATATCCAATCTTGGTATCATAGAGACTAAACGTCTTAAGCACCCGACCAAGCATGCGCTGCCCATCTCCTTCGGGATCTCGAAACATGTCAACACCAGGAAAGCTCCGGCCGAGATCCTTGCCGATGAGAAGCTCATACGGGCTAGACTCGCCACAGAATCGTTCGTACTGTTCTTCTAAACTGGCGTCGCGGGAGCCAGACATACTTTGCCACACGACACCTCGCAATGGTGGAGGAATTCCCTTGCGGATCTTGTTGGAAAGAAGCGTGGGCAGCCTAGCTGCAGTCTGCTGGTAGTCCTTGACGAGAGCCGCGTAGAATTCAAGATCTGTCATTGGCGGCGGGGGCAGCATTGAGTATCGCAACGCGGCGGGCGTAGGCCCACGAACCATCTTACGGAGCTTAGCCATTGATGGTGGCCGTGGCCTGTTAGGCGGAGGCTTCTCAACAAGCTGGACCTTGATAGTTTTTGGATTTGTCGCCAGCTTGGCATTTTCTTGTTCCAAACGGGCCAAAAGTAGAGCGGTGGACTAACACACATACATGGTCAGCGCTGGGGGTTTTTTTTTTGTTTCACCTGCGTACCTATCATACAAAGATGCGTACGTACGTTATCAGTCTCTTCGTCTTTGGTCTGTTCATCTTCCGTCTTCTCTAGCTCCGCCCAGTTGACTTCCTCCGGATCTGAGCAATCGCTATCGGCGTCGTCAATGTCATACTCCCCGAGCTCATCTCGAAGGCTACGGTGGTTGGTGTCGGCGGAGGCTGACAAAGTAGCGGTCGAGCTCCGGGAGGCGTTTGCATCGGGGCCGTCTTCGTCAGTTGACTGTTTGGTCCTTGGTTGCACAGCCGATCCGGTCAACTTGCTATCGCGGGCAGAGCTGGTATCCAATGATAGTGCCGGTGGCTCGGAGAGCCTCACGGTGACCATGGAATCGCGGGTCGTCTTTGGGGTTTCAGCTTCGACTTCACTGGCGGGCTTCGGGTTTGTTTCGGCTGCCATGGTCGGTGTGGATGGTTCATGACCGCTGACTTTTCCCCCCGAATCCATTGCCATCAATGCCCGCCTATTTGGTACCACCGGGCAAGTCAGACCGTCCAAGAGAAGGGTTATATGGACTCTACTCTTTGACACTCACGATCCAAGGCAGATGGCTGCCCTAAGCCTTTTTGTGTTCCTCTATGTCCCGGATCTAGATACCGCCTTCCTCCTTTTTTTTTCCGCCGCTGCAGAAGATTGTACTAGGTAACAAGATAGCGGAGATATAGTTCGATACTAATAAGGTACTTCAAAGGCAGTACCGAGTAGGTACTTCGCACATGCACTGGTATGAGAAAGAACTACTCCGTACGAGTACTTTGGTTAGAATCCAGAGCATACGGTATTTGGCAAAGACTCTGTTGTTTCATCGAAAGTGCTCCCGATGGTGTTCCAGATGGGCTCAGGCCAGTCGTTGGCGCCAATAAAGGAGTCCGTTTGACACCGGGGTCACCGCGACTTTGGCTCTACCAGCTCCCTGACAGCACAGAGAGAGAAAAATGAGGGAAAAGAGAGAAAATCAAGGGCAAAAAGTCGCGGGACAGGCCTAGATTGTGGGGAAGAAACGGCGTGGATACATAAAGTGAACAGTAGGCAATTGTCAGTAAGGAGCGACGCGTTTGGACGAATGCCTCGGCGGCGCCGTTGAAGAAGTACTTTGGGTAATTGGCCTACTTGTACGGAGTATGGGAGAGATTGCACCAGGATAAGATGCAAAAGACCGAGTATCACGGGCTCACGATCAAGTTTTGGGTCGTGTCTGGGGATGCAATGCATATGGGGGTAGCATCAGTTTAATTGTATTGGATGCTAAAAAGGTCCCGGAAATGATATGATATGAGGATCCCAGATAGCAGTACTTTATAGATACTTTAATGCTGGTGGAAGTTTGTTTGGAGATCTAGGTATCATTTCGTATTCTCGGCTTTTATGGTGATCAGAGCGGGTCGACAGCCCCTGGCGCTATTCTGCTGCGTGTGAGTGGCCCGTGAGATAATTGAACAATGCCAGGGCAATATCATCAATGCATTACCTATTAGTACTTGTACACCGGGCGGTCACTGATAGCTGAGGTCTGCACTAAGGACTACCTGATAGGTAAGGTAGTAGTACTACTAGGTAGGTACTAGGTAGTTAGTACTAGCACCCATCCACGAAGTAACTTAGAATTGCGTAGGTACAGTAGGCAGTAGAACTCTTGCACTAACATCGATCCTCAGGCGTCATAACGGCGATAGGTTTCCTGTCTAGGAAATTCTTTAAATTGTTTTTCTTCCTTTTGATTTGTGGCGTCTGCAATCTGTCACGGGTTCGGTGACTTTGCTATGCCAGAATATTACAACAAGTACTAATTTACCTTAGCAGGTGCAAAGTCCTATACCTAGTAGGTACTCAAAATGTATCCCCCTGATATTGTCTATACGGAGCCTTAACCACGCTTTGAGCAAAAGCATACATTAAGCATACGAGACCGAAGCATACGAGACCGCAAGCTGACTTTCTATTTATTTGGCTAAGCACTCCTTTTAATCGCTAAACCGGACTGCGTACAAGTAAGTACGAAGTACTTGTACTCCGTAAATTCTGGTAAATTGCTACCTATCCAGGTAGGCCAGGTATCTTACAGCTAGGTTTTAGGTAGGTACGATACCGAAGGTAGTAAGTAGTACTCCGTACTAGGCAGTAGTAGACAAGGAGCACCACGCTAAAGAAGATCTGCCCCACACGGGAGTACTAGGGTGGATCCTTGCCACCTCCTGTGGCGCGAGTCGGTGGAATAGAGCTCTAGCCACATCTTAAAAAGACACGCCTTACCCTAAAATCAGATTACTGGCGATTCTTTATGCAGTTGTAGGTTGATATGTTCTTTTCCTTCTTAATCATCAAAAGTACCATGCATTCTATGACTAAGATGATTGTTTCTTTTTTATAATTTTTTTTAATGAAAAAGGGAGAAAGAAAAAGAGATTTGTCGTATTGGCGTGGTGTGGATTCCAAAGAAGTTGCTAAAAATTACAGATTATCAAGTATCATGTGCGTGCATCTTCTTATAGCCTGAGCGCCCATTTCTTCTCATAAAAGCAATCTGGTTGCTTGTTCGTTCCTTTTATTTTCTCGTGCTTCTATGTGAAGGTCAAGGAAATGTAACAATCCAGGATACAAGCGACACCCAAACTATGCTACCAAAAATGTGACGAAATGCTGAAATCACTTTGATAGAAGGCCTGAGACCTCGCATTAAAAAAAAAACCCCTAGATGAAAAAATATATATAATCAAAAGAGACGCAACTGAGGGCCAAACTATTAACAGAAAGGTAAAATGAGCGCTGCTTGTAGTTACTAGATACTGTAGTACGAGGTAAAAATGCATATTAGAATAGAAGGCTCTATTGCGAATCACAGTGTTGGAGTGATGACGGCTACCAGGAGCCCAGAAAGGTAGTGAGAGACAATTGAGGGATGTTCTCCTTTAAGAGCTCATCTCTCTGAATCGATACACTGGTTGCTGCGCTTCTTTTAAAGATTCTTTTTGGGATCGCTGTTGTTTGCTTGTTAATATTATTTCTGAATTAGATACCAAATGCGATTTGATACCCTGTATTCCTTGGGAAACAGTCACGGAGTCTATTAGTCCTAGTAGCTGCGCTGCTGTACCACCCATCCAGCTTGAGCTGCACAAACTCGCCTAATTCTGTAGACCCATCCTCCTGGGTCATCTTTTCATCTCATTCTGGAAGCAACTTATCAATATATTCTCCTGCTGTAAAAAGGTGTAGTATATGAGTAATGGCACGAATGAACAGCTAATAGCTGAGGTTCTGGGGGGTCTAGGTACTTTACTTGATCGCTATAAAATTTAGTAAAGGATTTCTATAGAAGAAATGATGTCTAAGATGTTACTTGTATCTATATATCATTGACGTCTTTTTTCTATCCCAATAGAGCCTGATTGTTATTCTGAGAGAGAGCATTTTGCCTACTACCCAGGTCTTACAAGTACCTACCTGTATTTGTTCAACCCCTTGCCAAAGTACCTACCTCTAGGTACCTTAGTAAAAAAAAGCCTGAAATGAAGATAGGAAGATCAGCGCGTCATGAACAAAGCAAAGAATAAAGGACTAAAGGATCAAGTCCTTGACGGTATGGAAAGCCTTTTGCCTAAAGTGGATGCCTAAGGCATTCACCAGCTCAGGTAATTTTGCTACAAGTAAAGCTAGTATTCCATTATATAGCTGCATTCTTTAAATCTATCGCAAAATGCTTACTGGATAACTTAAAAAGAATCAAGTCCGCTAAAACCTCTATTGATTGCATATAGAGATGGTCTCATAAGTGGCGCTTGAAATCTATAAAAGCTCCCTCCATATGATCCTTAAACGACTTTCCTCCCTTTACATAACAATAGAGTATGAGCCAATGTGTAGGGGTTGTAGTACATCGACAACACAATCCCTTGCTTCTTTTATACATCTGAAGAAAACTAGAGAATTGTAGAATTTAGCTTAAATAATTCTTAAAAAGAGTTTCTAGAGCTTCTATGACCATTAAACGACTGAAGGTTGCTGACAAAGCGAAATTAAGACCTCCTTTTCACATAGGATGGATGCTATTTTATTTTAACATTAGGCATAGCAGGTCCAAGTACTTTCTCCATCAATAGCTCATATCACTAAGGAGAGCGTTAGTATTCAATCTCTGGATAGAGAGAGTACGTTTCAATAACGCTGCAAACAGATAATACATTAATTCAGTTTATGAGCAGCTACTTTTAGCTACCTATTCACTAGTGGCGTGCCTTGGCATGTTGATCTGCTTCCCCCTCCTCATTATACAGTACTAGTTTCTTGTCAATATATTTTATGTCGATGAGGGAGTTGTTGTAGCTGGTCGGCTTCCAACATAACGGCACCGAAATCCGTCTGAAAACGCTGTTGAAGGGTAACCTTCTAGGCGTTGATACTGGATTGAGCGCTGTTGGGTCTCGTCGTTTAATGCCTGAAACTAACAACTGGTGATTGCCTGGGGCTATGCTCTGAAGCACCAAGTCTTCCTTGCCATATGTTTTAAATAGAGGTGTTGAGCCAATTGGGTAAGTAATCAATCAATTACCTAAGGCACTTTTAGTTTTTTACATACATGCACTTGAGCCTGGCATCACTTTCGGCAAAGCACATCTTTTCCTGATCACCATACCTGGCAAGAAACATGATGAGCCTAGAGGGCCTCCAAGAGGATGGATGCCCCGTGCCCCCGTTGATGCATTGATGCAGTGCCGGCAAAGCTTAGTGGCTAAAATCTCCAGATCTTTGTTGATGAGCTGCGCGACAAAACGCCCCAATCGGCGGCATCATTTTGGCATGTGGGAGCCCACATTTGACGTTATCCTGGGATCGACGCTCGGGGTGTCATGCGTCCTAATGATGGTCATGCAAGCCGGCTCGTGCGTCTTGCGTCTACTTAATCTCTTTGTTGGTTGGATGCACAAAAGGCGGCTGGCTGGCTGTATAGTACTTTGTACTTCCTACGGAGTATCAACATCACCAAAGCATCCATGTCTTGCCAATCAATACCTGCGTCCACCGTATGGCTGGCGATGCAGGGACTTTTGTGTCACCCCATAAAGTCGCACTCTGCTGCAGATCTCAAATGTTTTACAGTATATACAGTATATACCTGGTATTTAGGTAGGATTGAGCTGTGTGGGAACAAAACTTGCGGTCTGGATGAGGCAATGATGCCCTAAAGGAAAATCATGAGACGACCAATGGTACTTTAGCAGTACTGCAACGCTACTCCATTGGACCAACTGATAAAGGTAGGTACTAAGTATCTAGACAGCTATTCTCCTGCTGAACGCCGCCCTCGAGGTCAGGTGCAACAAACACCAGACTGACTGTTGTATTGATTGATGCCCTGAGTGCTTATTTCCCAGCTCCGCACGGACAAGCACATTTTTTTTTCGTCGTCTGTTCCTGTTCTAGCTTCATGTTGGGATCTCCCACGTTTTTGGGTTTCCTCTGCGCTGGTATGGCGAGAGTTGACCTGCGTCCATCAAGTGAGTAAGAAATTGAGGTTGGAAGAACAAGTGACCTACGAGTTATCTAAGTACCTACTAGGTGTAGTACAAAGTAGTAGTTGCTACAGCTGTGGAAGACCCTTGTTCAGCATATCCATCCAGTCAAGCCTACAACTATTACAGGCCTCGTTATCCCACTAACGGATTTTTTTCTAGCAGTGCTAGTGGCTATCGCTCCGCTGTGGCTTAACCTCCTTAGTAGTAGAGGTAGCAAGATTGCTCTACCCATCTTGTCGTCGATACTGCCCGCCTCGGCTCTGGGTTGTTGTTAGCGATTCTTCTTCCTTTTCTTCCTTTTCTTCCCTCTCCACTTCGACCTCGCGGAAGCGGGAGCGACCTGTCGCCTCTTCTCTTGGGCCTCTTCCCCTCTTACCCCCTCCATGGCGTCCTCGGCTGACAAGTGCTGAGAGGAACGGGTCTCGAGCTGCATCACTGCCAACCCCCCCAAACATGTCCTCCACGGTGCTGCGTCGTCCTCGACCGACTCCCCGTCGCGCTTCTACTCGACATGAAAGCATCTCACCATCTACAGTTACGCCGCTTCGTTCGTTTCCTATCCAACGAACTCATGCTACGGCGGATTTTACAGAAGCAGACGATGACGATGATGAAGACGAAAGGGATGATGGCTTTAATAACAATAGAGCTGACCTGGGCAACTTTGACGACAACAATAATAATAGTAGCCACCGCCGCCACCGACACGACGCGGATGATGATATCATACAAGGAGATGAAGAAGAGGAGGAAGATGAGGAGGAAGATGAGGAGGAGGGAGAACAGCATCACCAACCCCGGAGACGGGCTAATTTGCCAGTTCTTCCTCTCTTCTCCTCCACACACCTTGGTATGATATTCAGGCTCGCTTCTGATTTATGGAAATCCTTCAGGAATGGCTCAAAAACGGCTGGCTAACATATATAATTACCATTTTTTTTTGTCTCTCTTTCTAGATACGCTCCCAGTTTACAGTTTGACTCATGCAATTCGAATTATTGTGAGTGCTCGTACTGAGACGACACTTACATGGGACCAGCTGCGATCTCCCCAAGTTTCTCAGTTCCTTATCAAGCCCATGCAGCAGCAAATTCGAAACCAGCATTTCTCTCGGGCTACCCTTTATGCTCTCATGGCAAATTGCCTCCAGTTCACCAAGGAAGGCCAACGCTATGCTGCTAATGCTGGCACTAGCAACACTAGAGCCAAAGTCTGTGAACTGTTGGCGCTGAAGATGCTCAAAGAGTATAGCACTCGCGAGCTGATCGATGCGCTGGCGTACGATTTCTATCCTCTCCAGGGCATGCCAGGAACACAACCTCCTGTGACTGCTGGCAGCTCTAACAGCAAAACAAAAAACAACACCTTCGTAGCATCGCGAACATCAACTCTTGAGGTTGCAATTCGAGCCTCGGCCAAGCATTTTCTCGCCCACCCGGTCGTGGTCCTGCAGCTTGAGGCCATCTGGAATGGTGCCATTTCTTTCTATTCTTCTGCTGATAGCTTGCATCGAGAGTCACCTTCAAGCCCTTATTCGCGCTTCAATAGTCATGCCAAAGTTGATGATAGGACTCCTCTTCTAGGATCCTTGCCTCCCAAGCAGGGCCACTTTGTTGTTCCCCCCGGAAGAAGAACTGTGATGTTGTACGATCCTAGGCAGGCATCCTTGCTAAAGCTGTCTCGTCTCCGGGTGCCGCGATATAGATCCTTTTTGTCTACAGTGTCCCTTGCCGTTTTGATTGGGCTCTTCTTGGCCGTCCTAGCTAAACGATCCGCGCAAATTACTGGTTTAGAGCTGGTCTTTTGGTTCTGGAGTGCCGGCTTCATGCTTGATGAGTTGGTGGGTTTTAATGAACAGGGATTTGCCTTGTACATTATGAGCTTTTGGAACATATTTGACTTGGGCATTCTGGTGCTGCTTATTGCCTATTACTGTATGCGTGTCTATGGAGTTTTCCTAGCCGATCCTCATCACTGGAATGCTATGGCCTACGATGTGCTGGCCGCAAATGCTATCCTGTTACTGCCTCGCATCTTTAGCATCTTGGATCACTACCAGTACTTTTCTCAGCTGCTCATTGCCTTTCGGCTCATGGCAGTTGACTTGGCAGCCGTTTGTGTCTTGATCCTCATTGTGTGTAGCGGCTTTTATGTCTTCTTCACCTCTTCCACAGCCTCTAGTGATGGTGGCGAGGTTGCCTACAAGATATTTCAAATCCTCATGGGCTTCACACCTGCTGCTTGGGACGTGTACGCCACCCCCCCTTTTTTTTTTTTTTTTTTTTTTGAAATTGACTCTTCAAGACCAAAGTTATGAAGCTAACATCACTATAGATGGCCATCGTACAATTGGCTTGCGCGAACGTTGCTATGCTTGTTCCTCATTATTTGTCACTTTTTGATAGTGTATGTCTTCATCAAAGAATGAGAAAGGGAGACCGGGGGAAAAGTTGACATTCAGCTGTTTGTTCCTTGGGGCTTGCTAACTTATGTTAACTTAACTAGGACAATTCTCATCACCGTCTTGACCAATTCCTTCATGAAGATTGCATCTAACGCTACCGAAGAGCATCAGTAGGCATTGCCCTCCCTCCCCCCTCTTCATAATAATAGTGAACTGATAAGGTCGCCGCTTACACATCATATAGGTTTCTTTTCGCCATCAATACCATCTCCATGGTGAAAAATGACGCTTTGTTCTCGTATATTGCACCTAGTAACATCTTTGCCTGGGTTCTCATGCCTTTGCGCTACTGCATGCCACTTCGTCATTTTGTCTTGCTCAATCGCATCATCATAAAAGTAACTCACTGCCCAGTGTTATTCTGCATATACTTGTATGAAAAATTCTGGTTGGCGCCGTCCATGTATGAACCCACGGATTTGGTAGAGAATCAGGGGAGGAGTCGGAATCGGACGATTTCTTTCGGGGACATGGCCAATAGAACTGCCATTTTCAGTCCGAGCATGCGTGTTCGCGAAGAATCTGTTGCGGGATTTCAAAAGGACAGGGCTCTCGAGGAACTGTTCTTGCGCACGCCTGACGATGCCATTCTGAGGACGCAAAGAAGACACGAAAGACGTAAGACACAGACAGCTATTCGAAACTGGATGGACCGCAACGATCAGGATGGCGTAGCTGGGAACTGGCCAACAATGGACAGTAGAGCTGTGCCAGATTGGCAGAGGAGGATGAGCATGGGCTGGGATCGGCGTTCAAACTCCAGGCAGGTGTCTGACATCAGATCGATCGTCAGTGATCCTGCTGATCTAGCATCCAATGCTGGATTCTCGTTCAGGCCGCCACGCATGATGGACTCTAGGTTTCCCCATATGATGCCCGAGTATAAAGATCACACCGATGCTGACGGAGATGATGAGTTGGTCACAAACGATGAAGATGAAGACGATCTTGGCACAAACGCAGACCCCCATCGCCCAACAGGGAACAACAATATCGCGAGCGTGACCGAAGATTACTTTACAACTCCTATGGGAGCACGATCAGCAGTCATAGCTTCCTCGCGCAGCTCGACTGATAAGGGAAATTCTTCTCACCCTCGTCAGCCATTAAGACGGCGTGGTGGACACAATCGTACATTGTCTACAAATACCATACTCTACAATCCTGGAGAATTGGACCAGCCACCTGAGAGCTCTCCATCAGCTTCACCTCCCAAAGCATCAGTGCCTTCAAATCGAACCAGAATTGTTGGAGATATGACTGGAGGAGAATCACTTATGCAGTCTTCTAGACGCAGCCCCCCTCGGCGATCTTTTTATTCTCCGCCAAGCCTCAATCCTCGATCTACTATGCCAATGCATGGGCTAGCGGGTACCAGCAATTTGAACATATCAACTGTGATGGGCGCCGATCTGAGAAATCGGGATCGTGCTGCTCGAAGACTATCCTCAGCTGACCTCAGCATTCTGTCTGACAACACAAATCTTCCTTTTGCCGGAGACATTAATACTGGTCTGGCGGGTAGCTTTCAGACGCAGATGGCCATGGCTATGATGAAGGATAGCCGACTGCGGACCACTGGAGGAGCTGATTCGACAGATCGCGATAGGATGGGAAGGCTGGTTCTTGCTCGGATGAAGACATTGGAAGAAAGCTTCGCAGATGTGGTCAAGGAGATGCGAGATCTAAAGAATAGCTCTACGGCCCCAACAACTAGGCGAAATTCATCAGGCGAAGAAGAGTCTAGAGCGGGCTCTGCCCTCGAAATGGCCAGACCAGACCGACCAAAGAGTCGTAAGGGAGCGGCGACACCAAGGAAGGCTACTAACCACAAGAGACCTACTAGTCGACGGAGTATGAAGGAGAGTAAGCTTGGATTGACGATGACGGGAGATACTAAAGGCAAAGGGAAATGGGTCGCCTACTCAACAGATGAAGAAGGAGAAGGGGCAGGCAACGCCTTTTCTGACCAAAGAAGTTCCTTATAAACGCATATCAACCCTTTTTCTTTTTCCTTTTCTACTTACTCTCCCCCTCCTCCTCCTCTCCCCCCTTCTGGAGGATATTAGGGTTAGTAAGGAGCATATACCGGGGCGTTGGAGGGAAGCGTTGGACGGCTTTCTGTCTAGTTATGTGGGATGGGCTTGAGGCATTACGCGGTTGAGTGGATGGGGAATGGGTTAGAAAAATGGCTGTCGATATTTTTGTCTGAGTCAAAGACGAGGTTGCGATTGACTGAGATAGGCACGCCTTCGGAGGGTTTATGTCAATTGTTATTTTTTTTTTGCGCGAATCTTTCTTATCACAAGCGAGTTGAGCTCGATTTATCGTTCTATAGGACTACTGACGTCGGAGATGACTATATCTACGAAAATATTAAAGAAACAACACAACCAGCTCTGCTGGATTGAGTATTGTTTGGTCATCATGATAACTAGGGAATTTTTCTTAAGAAGAGGGCTGTTGGTGCCGCGACTAACTCATCCCATGTGTTCATACATTCTACTTGTCTGAGGGTTGAACCCAACTTCTGGAATGATGATAGTCGCGAATGGATTTTCGTTGGAACAAAATCAAGATGTGGAAAATTCAGTTTCCAGCCTCATGACAATATAGATATCGTTGTCGCCTCTATATTGTATATTAAAGTAGACCAGGAAGATTCAAAATAATGATTTGAGAGGGCAGAGAAGGCCATGATGACATCCCTCGACCAAGCTAGATTTGAGACAAGTAGCTGAATTGACCTTGCCTCTAGCTAATATGTCGAGGTCAAATGTTATTATAGCATTGCCAGTTTTGAAGGCCGAGCGGCGAAATCTGTCGAGCATATCTTTTTACCCGAGTATTGCGGAACGACTATGCTATATGTGAGATATATTGCAGTAGCGTTGACTGTTTAAACTTGGTTGAAAATAAAAACCCCCCCGCTCTGTTTTGAAAAGAAAATCGTCGTCATCTTAGGGGTTGGCTGTACTTGCTCTTGAGAGCCCTAGCAATGGTCTCCCCAAATGGCTCACAAGGCAGCTTAGATGCCTTGATGGGATCATGAATGGTAATCCAAAGAGTTCCCCTAATCTCCCTTTGGCCATCTGCGCCGCCGTTCTTGAAGCCCAAGGCCTCTAAACTGCGGTATATGGAACCCTTTAAGCGCCTCTGCGTAATAGAACGTACCACAGAAGAGGCACTCGTGCTTGCTATCATGATCCACAACGGCTCTTGCAAAGATTTCCGCAGATACTTTTCGCGCTTCATAGCAGCTAGGGGATGGCCGCGAGGGTCAAAGAAGCGCAGATCATGCGGGTGGATGACGTGCCGAGGACTATAAGCAATGGTCGCGTGATATGCCTTGGATATATTTTGCACGGCCGGACCTGTGGTGAGCCTGCGGGCTGTTCCGTTATCTGGCTCTAGTTTGTGCTTGATGAAGAAATCTCTTGATTCCTGGGTCGTCAGAAGTTTCCCATCGGGCCTGACAAATTTTCTCGCCTTTTCAGGGATGAATCTCTTGATGGTATCTCTGAGGAGGTGTTTTGTTGTTGGTTTTGGTTTTGAGTTTGGGGGGGTGTCAAAGGGTAGGGTTGTTCTTTGGCGTGTGGCTTTGGTGGAGGAGAGGCGTAGAAGTGTTTGAGATGGCAATTTTGATGGACATGGTGTTGTGAGTTGCTTGACAATGATGCGGTGGTGGTGATGCCTTAGAGGCAGGGTAGCTCGAGCTATCGTTGTCATGGTGTTGTGACGTGGGCTTTTGGCTTTCGTGGAGGCATTTCGTATCATTATTAGTCTTGAATGACTGTGTCTACCCCTTGTAGGATCTAGTGGCTTTGAGTCATTGTTTAGTATGGGCTTGGCTGAGTCTTGCTTTAGCTTACTCGTAAGTTGCAGCAAGAAGTTGAATATTCATTCTATGGAAGTATGTAGTTCTAGAGCCCCACGCTTGCTTACATAATCAACTGTGGCGCAGAAGATGCTGATGGTACAGTATGATGGCATCAAATTACTGCCCAACCGTTGCTCCATATCTATTATTGGTACACCAAGCCATATTAAGAGAATTTTTTTTTTTTTTACGGCTGATTTATCTACCGTACGTAGCATCTGGTCACACTGATTAATATTTAGATGACAGGGAACACAAAGGGCGGATTTTGCCGTCTTTGCCGCTCCGTCCTGAATTGGTGGTTGCCTCTAAGTCACGTGAATTACTGAGTCACCAGCCGCATGCAGTGCGAACGACTGCGCCTGATAAAGCAGCGACTAAGATTTTTGATGAGGCGTTGCCGACTTTTCGACCTCCTGCATCTCCCGGCCACCGACAGTCTAGATTTCTCGAGACAACAGCCACGATGCCCAAGAACAAGGGAAAGGTACGAATTTTTTTTTTTGGTTTAAATCTCTTTTGACAAAGAGAAGAAGAAGAAAGAGAAGAAAGATTTACACCAGAAAAGAAGGGGGAAGAGAATAATAAATGAATTTAAAATTCCACAACAACCCCTCCCCCGCCAATTCTCTGTCCTTTTTTTTTTCTCATGCGCTGAAATTCACTTATTGGTTGTTGTGTGTGCTTTTTTTTTTAACCCTTCATGGCTAACAACTTCTCTTTGATATAAAATAGGGCGGCAAGAACCGCAGACGAGGAACCAAGGAGAATGACGACCAGCGTCGTGAGCTGACCTTCAAGGAGGATGGCCAGGAATATGCCCAAGTCATCAAGATGTTGGGTAACGGTCGTCTCGAGGCCATGTGCTTTGATGGAAGCAAACGTCTAGCCAACGTATGTTGAACTGAACTCTCCCTGACAATCATTACGCATTCTACGAGTTATCCCTCGCTACTTTTTGTTATGGAAATTATCCGAAAGAGAAAAATATCCACAACAACAGCCTGCAACC